>NGKF01000035.1:112403-136991 GCA_002162555.1 Monilinia aucupariae | reverse complement strand
AAAAACACCAAAAAAAAACCAAAAAAAAACCAAAGAAACCACTCACCCCCCTCTAAAAGCCCCCACAGGTTTCCTAACAGGCAAAGGATTTTCCATCCCAGAAACCGCCCATCTCCTCGAACTCGTAGAGAATTTTCTCCCTACACCTCCTGCACCTCCCACTCCTACACCTCTAATCGCTCCTCCCATTACAGTCAAGATACGCGATGCCATTATGTATGGATATCGTATGGTGCCGTGCCGTGCCGTCTCGTATCTTATATCAAATATCAAATATGTGTACCGTCTCGTATCTTATATCGTACCGTACCGTACCGTATCCAAATTTTCCACTCTTTCCCGCTTTACCGCCTTTATTTCTTTATTTCTTTAGGTACGCGTATCGTTGGACGACGATGATTGTTGTGGAGATTGTTAATGGCTTTGTTTGTGTGATGGAGGATGATGGATGATGGGTGATGCGGAGGAGGAGGAGTTTCTTTAACCGGTTGTACTCGAGTAGATTTGTTTGTTCGAAGCTTTCCCCGGTCGCCGACCAAATAAAGCTACTTTGCTTCCTGAGGCGTGGATTCTTTTTTTCGCCCAATGCTCAAGCTATTGCGGGGTTGATTACACGATACGAGTACGAGTACCATTTGACAGCAAGCACTCAATCACTTTGTTAATATTTACTTGGAGTAGAGTAGAGGAGTTATTTGCAAAAGGAAACGAAAGGATTCAACATATTTCAGTTACTGTAGACGACAATGAAAATATCTTTTCACCAATAAAATCAAGTATTGATCGATCATTTTTCAAATTTGCTTCAATATTATTGCCTTTAACAATTCAAAGAAACCCCAATATCCGTGGCAAGTAAGTTGCAAATAGATGACACAGATGAAACTCCAATTTGGTCGTACGAAAAGATAAATCACAATTCATCGTGATCCGCGGCAGCATCTGCGGCCTTAGCAGCCTCAGCAACCTTGTCAGAAGCGGCCTCCTTAACCTCCTCAGCAGCATCCTTGACAGCTTCAGTAGCAGCCTCTGCTTGATCGGTCACAGACTCGGCAATTGGCTTCTGATCCTCTGTGGAAGCAGCAGCAGGTTCTTCATATTCAACTTCAATCTCGTGTTTACCACTTTCCTTAATGAACTTGATCAAATCCTCGATGCTACGGTTACCGGTATATTCAACTGGGTTCTTCTTGTCTCCAGCCTTGAACAATTTGATGGTTGGGAAACCTTGGACCTCCTCAGGAACATCATTGAGAGTAGCATCAACCTTGGCGATAGTGATCTTGTCACTGTGGCCAGCATCAACGTAAAGACCAGCGAGAATGTCGTATTTTGGTGCAAGAGCCTTGCAGTGTCCACACCAAGGAGCGTAAAACTCAACCAAAACATCCTTGGCATCATCGAAGACGATCTCATCATAGTTGTGAGCAACAATAATTTGAACTGGACCTTCTTGCTTCTCTGGGATTGCCTCAGACTTGATACTTGGCTCGAGCTTTCCATCAACAAATTGCTGAACGAACTTGCCAATGGCAGCTTCGGTGATTTCAATCTTTTGGTCAAAAGGATATTTCTTGTTGTTGACGGTATCTTGGATAGCAAAGGCAGGGAACTTATCAGCCTCGAGGTTCAAGTTGTTTGTATGAGCGCCGAAAGCCTTTGCGTCAATGGTAGCGAAGCTAACGATACCACGGTGCTTCTTAGCAATTGGCTTGAGTGTCTCAGCAAGAGTGGTTCTCTCTTCTGGGGTTTCTGCGAAGATGTATGCCAATGGGAACCCATCGGCCATGTATCCGGCGTATGTGTCTGGGCCAACTTCACCAATCAATGGGATAGAGGCAGTCTTGGCGAACTTCTCGATAACATCGGCCTCAAAGGCATCGGGGAGGATAGCCTTTCCTTCATCGAATGACTTGTAAAGAACGACGGATGGGAATTTGACACCCTCGGCCTTAGCCAAAGCCGCGTCGTTGCTTGCACCGAATAGGTAACCGTTACGGAGCTTGTTGGCGACCGTGTCGAAGGTAGCGTTCGAGGCCTTGTCCTCGGCATCAAAGTAGGCAACCAAAACTACCTTATCAGCAGTCTTGAAGTCCTCCAATGTATCCTTGGTCAAGATTGAGACGGCGGGGAGAGATTGTTTGGTCATGTATGAGACGATCCTGGAAATATCGGTTAGTTGTTGAACTTGATCATTTATTAGAAGAGTGTACGCACGCTGGAGCTTTCCTTGGGCCAGAATATGGGGAGACATTGTCTGGGCCACGGAAGATCTTGAGGGTTGGGTAGCCCTCAACACCGAAGCTTTGGCAGAGTTCGGCCTCTTCTGTGCAATCAACCTTGGCCAAAGCAATCTTCTTCTCTTTTAATGTTGTAGCTGCCTCTTCATACTCTGGGGCCAATGCTTTACAGTGACCACACCAAGGTGCGAAAACTATCGGATAAATGAGTTAGTTGATACATCCGATTAGGCAAAGGCACTGCAGCGCGAAGAACTTACACTCTAAAAGGGCCAAATCGTTCTCCTTGACGAAATCTGGGAATGTCTCCTTGGTAAGGGAGGCGACATCAGAAGCAGATGCAATTGCAGCTCCTGCAAGAGCCAATGCGACACACTTGAAAGTACGCATATTGAATATTCAGTATCTTGTCCTATTTCGCGGGGCCTATGATGTCAAAGAGTCAATAAGAGATCCCAATAGCACGAAAGTGTGAGCATTCTTCTTCTTCAGAAATGACCTACTTATCTTGTTAAAGTGTAAAAACAACAAAAAAGAAAGTGGGTTGGGCGATGAAAGAATAAGATGTAAGGAAATAAGGAAGAGGAGAGGTGTTCGTTCCCTTTATTTGATGATTCGGTTGATGTGAACTTATCAGCCTTCCCACTAGTGATTTAGATAACAGCGTGTCTTTAGCATTTTGGTGTTGTGATTACGGATTACGGATTACAGATCACGGATAAGTGGCACCCAGCAATCCCTCTACAACGATGTTATGCCGCATGATATTTTAGTATGAGATAAGTATTTTATTTACTTCTGGGCATATTTGAAAATGTAATTAATATCAAGATTTTATATAAACACAACAACCACAAATCATATATCAAATTCTGATGAACTCATTCATACTATAAAATCATTATTTTGGTGTAAATGAATGATCAAATTCACATCAACTCCTCACTCAAATCAGCCTAAATCATTGTGACCGTTAAAAATTATTTATTTATCCCAGTAGGCACCTGGATCGGTACAACATAAATACCTAGATAGGTAGGTAGATAGTTGGATACTTGAGTACTCGAGTGGTAAAGGACAACTAAACAATATCTACTGTATCACTATGTTAAAATGAATAAGTATTCAAATAGATATGTGAATACTCGTACAGGTGCAACATTGTGCACCTAAATCAAACACTCGTCCCCATTCGTACCCATACTACAATTCCATATCTAAATCCCATCTCATATAATCCGTCAGGAGCCTATTGAGTCGCTATGATGATGTTGATATGAAGAGCAGGTTAGTTCTAGTTTCAAGGAGTGGGATTGGTGAATGTGCTTCTTCAAACCTTGAGACAGATTTTCCAACCCTTAATTCATCGTCCTGGTGGCCTCTTCTCCTTTTTTAACCATATTATATCAGCATGATTGATCGCGATTCTTTGTCAACTATCCTACTTGGATTGTGTGATAGGATAGATCTGCCTGAAGGAAACAAAGGCATTGTGGGTTAATTTCAGCAGGCTGATTCAGTCAGGGTAGAGGATTGATTCAGCTCTTCCCTTTTGCCTCTTCACTTACCAATCTATACTTTCCTTACACATTCGATTTATGGAGGCCATGAACAAATAGAGACCATTAATCTGTGTGGTTTGTAGGTTTGAAGGTTTGAGAGTATCTGAGTGTCTGAGTCTTGATTGAGTTGAGCTTTTGAGGGTAATTTACCAAAGCATCAAAGAACATCAAAGCATCAGGTTATCAATTCAGCTGAGCATTGAGTATGTTTCATGATCTGAAATAAAGCAGCAGTTCTTCATCATGAAAACAGACTGATATGTGTCTTGCAAGCAGGTTCACGAGTTACCAATAAACTTTGGCAGCTTTGATGCTATCGTTTCAAACAAATATCCAATGCCTGGCTGAAGAGGAACACATTGTCACTTGAAATACAGCCCACGAGACCACTTGTTGAGATTTGAAAGCTTCTCATACTACAGCGCACTTCATGAAGCCTTCATGAGAAAGGTACATTTTCTGGCGAAACACTATGTGCATCTCTGTCTGGGTATGATGCAGAACCTCTTTCCAAGGTAACACTGTTGCCTTCAATGTACAGAGGGTTCAACAGTTTTCATGATACTTATCATGATCTGGACATATCAGAAGTTGATCTGTTGTAAGTGCAATGGATATGGAGATGGAAATATAGATGTCTCTTCGCTATCCTCTCCTGATATAAAGAAGCGAGATGCCAATGAGGGTATAGATAGCACGGTACTATAAAGTCAATACAGGAATAGAATTGGTAACGAAGAAAAGCAAGCAAAGCATGAGAGTTTGAGAGTTTGAGAGTTTGAGCTTTCCTTCAAAGACTGGGGCGATATGATTGGTACACGTCCAGCCATGCAAGTATTATCCAAATCTGTATCTGGTTGTGTATGGTCAATGGCTCAGCGATACGGTTGTTTGGCAGCATGCGCTCAAGATGATACGATGCATATAGACAACTTTCCCTTGATCTCAAGATGGCTTCGGGTAGAGATCAAGCAATCCAGATTTTCCGAGGATGGTGTATTGTGTACTGGAGATCTATCCGACCAATTCTGGAAGTCACCTTTGGTCCTTCTCCATTGAGGCACATGGGTAGTTCACCCTCAATTCATTCCACGATCCTCAGTCACTCAATCACCCGATCCCTCGATCCCTCGATCCCTCATGCTTCTCATGCATCCTCACGCACCTTCCCTCTCCCCTCTTCCCTCTTCCCTCTCCCCCTTTCTTTTCCTTTCATTTGTATGGTTGTGGCTTGTTGGTTGTTCTGCCTTCCATGACTTAAAGCTCTCGTTCATCCTTTTCTTTCCGAGGAAGTCTTTTCCCATATCTATCTTCAACCACCTCTTCCTCTTCCTCTTCCTCTTCTTCTCTCATCCCCATTTGTAAATCTACAGATTCTCAACAGCTGAGGATTATCTTTTGGTCACTTTCAACCCACTTTCTTCTACTTCTTTTAACCCCAACCCAAATTCATATTTATCCGCCATCTCTCTAGGATTTCTCCAGAGTGGTTGCTTCATTCGGTGTTATCTTCAACTCATCGATATTCCTATACACATCAAATGTATCCACAATGGCAACGGTTCCACCAGGAAGACAGCCAATGAGTCGTGGGAGAGGGTTTAGTGGTGCCAGTGCCGATAACAGTGCCAACAACAGTGTCAATGGCTCAATTGGCCCCAGTGGCATTCATTCTATGCGATCGAGAGTTAGCATCGACAAAGCATCAACACGCAATGGATCCTCGATTAGAAGCTTCAATGATAATAGCACTCCTTCCCCATTACCAAAAGGCTTTGGGAGTATGCTGAAAACTACAACAGAGACAGGGGATATTGGTTTGTTCTCGATTAAGCCTTCACGCTTGCCCCCAACTTTCAATACACTGCCACGACGCACCAATGGAGGTCATAGGGGAAATGTTCAGAGGCCACAGCCAACTTTCCAACCTTATGGAGTACCAGATGTGGATGATAGAAGGCATCTGCCGTCATACAAGAGAAGGGGTTCTTCTGGGGTTAAATCGACGTATGATTCTGCCAGCATCAAGTCGGTCAATTCAAGTAATCGAGGCTTTGAAGAACCCGATTATCGATCTTACTCCATGACCCAGGCGGCATCGCAATCAGCATATAATCTTTCCAATCAACGATCATATGCAAGCCTTCGAAGCCAGCAGGATGGGACTGCACTCCTTCAAAGACCTCGATCCCCTTTTGCATACCCCACACGTTTAAGACGCCCTGGATTCAGACCTTCTTCTCCAGCCCTCACTGATGGCGGTGGAATAGACTATAGTCGTCGTGCAGAGATTGATCGAATCCCTTATGTTAGTTTGTCCAAACGTCGTTATGAAGTTGCTAATCTTTGATTTCACTTCCCCACTAACATTGTAACATAGGCAGCCGTTCGTAATGTATCTTCGCCAGCTTCTTTGTATGCCCAAAAACGAGTACCACCACCCTTGTCATTGCGACCAGACGCAAACCAATCAACCTCTTCATTGTTAAGTCATTCCTCGCCGAAGAGACGTACCCCAAGTCCCAATTTAAGACAGGGAAACGGTTTTGCCGGTCCAGATTGGCAACGCCGCAATGGCCCAGCATCGATCAATACATCCCCAGCTCGGAGTACACTCAGTCTTGCCTCGACCGCAAATTTCGCTCCGACGGGTTCATCCCAATCTGCGGCAAATACGCCGGCAAAGCCATCACCTTTATATTATGACTATACCGAAGATTTCGACATCGAGAATCAAAGTCGTTCAAACCTGGAACCTCCGCCACAATTTCAACTGCAAAGAACAATTCATGAGGATCGTCCTTTAAGTTCAGCTCTTTTACCTCTGGCCCATAGTCTTCCATCTAGACTCAACGGAAACAATAATCACCACCTTCGGGCATCATCATCAACATCAACTACGATTCGACATCCGAAGAGGAAAAACAGTCCAGAAAGTACAAGTGACTTTCCAAATGGCATTGGTCATGCTGGAGCTCCTCGTATGGGTGCAAAAAATGGCGAGAATTTGGCACCATCGAATGGAGTCCCTGGTGGCAATAGTTCAATTGACATGTCAAGTCTGGGTGCTAACGCACTGGAATTGAGCTCGCGGGTGTCAATGGCTTTCGGCCTTGCCCCTTCACTATCATTCAAAATTAAATTTTCTGGGGATACTGAAGCCAAGCAGACCGAGGCTACCATGGGAGAAGGCAACAACATAATTGCCGAGACCAGATATCAACAACGGTCTTCGTCATTACCAACGGCGAAAATAGAAAGTGACGCCATACGTTTCCCACCAATTAGTCCTCAGGAAGATACTACGAGTAACAGTGCAGAGGAAAAAATAATTTCAAAGTCCGGATATCAATCTTTCGGTACCCTTGCGAGTTCTCGAAAACTCCCCATTGCAAACCCCCTGCCATCAACAAAGGACGTAGATGAATGTCAAGATGTATCCAAACCCAACTCTCTGCGCGCAAGTGGAATGAAATCTGATGGATTCTTCACTGTTGACAATAGTCTCGATGAATTGGCCGATTTAATGGCTCCTGATAAGACTAGTCGACCCACTACCTTCATTAGTGAACATAACGGACCCCGGAGGACTCCTATGATATCACCAACTTTACCTCGAGAGTACTTTGGAACCCCTTCGCTACACCGTACGAGCCCTCCGTTGTCACCTATTAGAAAACCCGAGAAAGGTTCCGCTGAGGGTGTGGGTACTGATAGTAGTTTCAAAGATGGGCTTCGAGTCTGCGAGGGACGGCTCGAAAAGGATAAATTGCCTAGCTACAGGTCATCGAAGTTTCACAACCTCAGCGACCAGGTTCCGAGCAAGATCATGCCTAGATCTGAGTCGCCCATGTTGGCACCCAAGCCCATCTCACCGGCAAGGCAATTAAAATTAAAGAACAGTGTGCCGCAGCTTATGAAATCTCTCCCAAAATTACCAGACTCTTCAATTTGTGGATTGGCAGTACCTGGAATGTCCACTCGTTCAGATGCTAATACCTCTTGTCATTTTTCGGATCTCTTGCCTGGGCAGAAATTTGATTCGATTGCGGAATGTGAAATACTCCCATCTTCAAACGAGACACCTGAGATTCACCCTTCTATGGAAAATGGACCTGTCAAAAAGTCATTGGAACTAGCCAGATTTATCCCTAACCTGATCAAGGAACATGACATTGAAACAATCAGAGAAAGCCATGGTCCTCGCTGTTCACCTATGAAATTGAAGCTTAAGATCAGAAACCCAGTTGCAGAAAAAATATCATCTTCAGATATTCGGGCCAGAAAGCCAGAGGAGACATTGACTCGGGTCAGTTCACAGGACAATGATTTACCGTTGGTTATTCAAGAGGAACAAAATGGAGAGCTCAAACCTGTCAAGCTCAAATTGAGACTCACTAGGGCTACAGGTTCAGAACCTTCTGGTACTGTAAGGATATATAATGATTCTGGAGACGAATTCAGCAGTGATCTTAATATACCACGTCCGAAGGACTTATTCACAGCCACTACTGGCTTTGAAAATATTTTTCGGCAAGTTAGTAGACACCTTCATTCACGCAGACCCAGTGCAAACAGTGATCAACAACTTGGAGATGATGCCATTGAAATGATGCCGAGCCAGTTATCACGGAATTTACCTCATATCTTGGACATTAGCGTCCCTCTGCCTGGGCATTTACCGAGCCCCACGGACGCAAGAAGCTTTTTCTCTGATGACAGCTCCCACCGCAACGGGAGTCATGGTTTGCGAAAGAGAATCTCAAACTTTCGAGCTCGCGTTGGTGTGCCATATGTAGCTCGGAACGGATCATATTCTTGTGACGACATAGTTTGGAGAGATCAAAGCGGAGGGGTTGGTCAATCCCCTCTAGCGGCTAAATCTGTCGCTGATCTCGATGCTACGAGAGTCAGCTTCGTTGAATCACCCAATCCGCGACGTTCAGAGCATAGGTTACATGCACATCGATTACGAGCAAAGGTGTCTGAATGGTTTCGTGGAGCGCGAGCTGCTATCTCCGCTCGTGTAAAACCACGAAGTACAGCCAGTACTGGTAACGAGAGACCAAAGGCGAGTGCATAACTTTCTGATGTGGCACATTGTATTGAGCTTCTCATCCAATTTCTTACTGTTGCGTTCTGGGGAAGACACTGGACTGGCCCCTTTTTGCTTGTGGCATTTGGGAAGGTAAGCTGAGATTAAGTGGAATTTTAGTTCCCTGAAAGCCGAAGAAGAATAAATTCAAGAAATAATGTTAAAGAACTGTGTGTATACATTGACCGTTTTCTAATTCGTGATTTGACGTGTGGAAACTATCAAGTGAGGGGGGAGGGGTCTGAGCAAGTCTGAATTCACATCTCTTGAAGCTGAATTGGACCTTATTTGAAGTTAGTTCTTCATACCAACGCTAAAAGCTTCCTAAGTAAACGGTTTCGATGTTACATCGAGGTCCAGAACTCCTCTCTTCTTGGCTGACCCAATTCTCATACTATGCCATAGATCAGCTTAGCCTTCCTCTTGTCCCTGAGGAATTCTTGTTGATCTGATGATTGTCCCAAGGAGATGGTTTCATACAGAAATGTGTCCTAAAGATCAGTTCTGAAAGGATATCTGTCCTTATTTCCCCATACAACTTGTCTATCAATCTTCCCCAGAGTCCGCATCTTCCCTATTTTATATAAACCATCATACTTCCCCATATATCCAGCACAACATATAGGTACTTAATTCTTCATTATATCACTTTACACTTCATACTTTACATGATCAGGAGTTTAAGATAACCAGGTGAACTTTCATTTGATTGCATAAAGTCTGGTGACTCGTAGTGATCTATATTCATATACCTGGTACGTTCATTTTCCGGTCTTGACGAGTTGTTCATTTCGACTTATGGTTTGCTAATTAATGCTAGAGTCGTAATTTACTACAAGATACTCGCCGATCATTTCTACGGCAGTGACATACTTGAAGAATACAAGACATACCAATATAGCTTCCATCACTCTCATCTTTGCTCCAGTTCGATCGACATCCACATATACGTTTTTCCCTCTTGTCAACATACATACCACCTAGTTTCCGAAACGTCAAAACCCACTTCACAAATAACACACAAGACACAGCAAGCACATTCATCATTTCAATCCCTCACCCCAACAACTTCAAACACACACCATGGCAACGATGCCCACCAGAGTGGAACGAATGTCGAGTATGAAAAAAATGTGGCGTCGCATTTCTTGGTCCAAAAAGGATTTGAAGGTTGATACGTTGATTGCTAATGATAATGCTGCTACGGATACTCCCAGGGACATCGTTACCCCGCCGATTTCTCCAATGACGGTTCTGGCTACGGGTGAGGGTGTGGATGGGAGGTTGGATACTGTTGCTAGGTCGTCTAAGTCTAAGGTTGGGTCGATTGATGCGGTTGTAGATAGGGCGGTTTTTAATACAGCAACCATCAATAACTTGACTCCGCCCATATCTCCGGAGGACTTCTCGCACCCTGATGGGAACGGTGGGGAAGCAGAATCATCGGCGGCAGCAGCATCAGAAATGAGCCAACGTGTCAAACTAGGAGGACCATCTGGGTCTAATATCAACATCGATACCGACACAAATCGAAACCCAAACACAAACACAAGCACGGAAACTCCTCACTCGCCCGCAAATATCACCGCATCCCAATCAGCCATCACAGTCCTCTATTCGCCCCTCACCAACGCCTCTGCCTCTCCACCAATCACAGCCATCCAGCCCCCCTTCGCTTGCGCCTCGCAAATCGACAGTCGTGACTCACAAATCGATACACGTGGCTCGCCAACAGACAACGGCCAACAAACAGAAGCGTCCGAAAGCTTCTTTCGCCGAAGAGTCGAACCAGGTATCAAAGCGATAGTAGAGGGGACGGATGTGCACGATCTGGCTAGGGAGCGTGAGAGTGAAGTGAGTGAGAATGAGGTTGTTAAGAGTAGGCATGGGAGTGGGAGTGGGAGTCGGAACACGAATTGGCATATTGAGGATGTGGAAGTGGGGGAGACGGAGGAGCTGGAGAAGCAGAGGAGGGAGAGTTGGGGTGGGGGTAGGAGGGGAATGGGAATGGGAATGGGAACGGGCGAGAAGCGTCGGAGTTTTTGGAAGGGCAAGGGGAAGGACAAGGGGGATTTGATGGTGATGGTGCCGGATCATGAGAAGGGAAATGGGGGTGAGAGTTCGGGTTCGGGTTCGGGTTCGGCTGCTGCTGGAGGTGCGAGTGGGAGTAAGAGCTCGACCTCGCCGACTGGCGAGGGTATATTTAACGAGAGCTTCTCGTGGCAGCCACGACAAATGATGATGAGTGGAAAGGGAAAAGGAAAGGGAAAGGGCCACCAGAGGAGTAAGAGTGATGGGGAATTACTTGGAAATACTGAAGTGGACAGAGAAAATCAAAATCAAAATGGGAAAAGGCGAATGACGTGGGCGACTTTAACTCGCATGCCTACTTTTAGGAAGGCTTCGGTTGTGGAGACACCTACGGCTCTGCATGGAGAGGGGGTCGAGGAGAGTGAGTCGCAACGATGTGAGCGCGAGAAATTGGAGAGAGACTTGGAGCGAGAACAGAGGAATATGGAGCGGAGGGCTAATTGGCCTAATGCTGATCTTGACGAAGTGAGTTTAGTAACTTTCTTTTTTTTGGTTCTTGTTTTTCGGTCTAGGTGCATTTTGTGCATGGGTTTGCAAGAGAAACTTAAACTCATTCTTTCTTCTTCTCCTCAATCTAGCAAAAAGATGAATTCGTGGATCAAGGAAATTACATTTCAGAATTCATGGATGGGGTTATGGCGGCTGATCCCAGGGTCAGGGCCGAGGCCGAGGCCAACGCCAAAGAACGGAGTTCCAAACTTGGTCTTATCTCGCGTGCTCTCTCGAAGAGGAAGAATTAGGAGGTAGGTATGTTGTAGTGGTGATGGTGGTAATGTTGCTGATTTTAAAATACGGCGCCTCCCACGATGAAGACACGTTCTTCTTCTCGCTTAACCCACTGGATGATCTTATTGGCGCCTTGAGCTAAACCGGCGCGTGAAGCGTTGGGGCCGGCGACACAGTAGAATTCAAAGTTGGGGGTGGTCCAGGCGAGGGAGATGCTATCGCGCGAGACGCAGTGGAGGACTTTGAGGTGGGAATGCTTTTTGTGGGTTGCGGAGTGGAGGTTTTGGTAGCGGTTCATGAGCCTGGGAGTTTGATGTTAGTGGTTTTGGGGGTGTTGGCTTTTTTTGGGATGGGATATACCCCCTTCGCAAGTGCTGTATAAGTATCGTGACACACTATCGCTTTATAAAGTGTAGTGGTGATATATATAGAATTTAAACTCTTACCTCCGACGATTGACCAGACTATTGTAATAGGGATCGAATGATGGCATCATGAACTGGACATTTGCTCGTGACTTGTATAGAAAGTGTCGTAACGGCGTGCCGGGAACAATATCAGTTGTCTTGGGCCGTCCCTGGCGAACAGCAGCTTTGATGATATCCATACTTCCATTCTTCTCGAGTTGATCGACTACATCGTCACGCATCTGCTTAAGCTCGAAAAAGCTCTCTTTATCCGCACTTATGAGGAGCACCGCGACTTCATCTTCCGTTTTGCCCTTCTTGTTCTCGGAAACGTTGTCTTTAATGGGTCCACCATCTTCCACACTTAGGAAGCTCACATACATATAAAGGTACCCTCTATTATTAAATCCCGGAAGACAGAGAGGAATCCAGTTCTCGCCGCCTCCGGCTCGGACTCCACCGGCTTCGAAGAGCATGTTGAATATGAGCTGAAGATCGCTAGGATGCAATGAATGTCGTTTGGGGCGCACCACACTGACTAGTCTGCCACCGGCTACGATTAGCCCGTAGAGAAGATTGTCAGTTCGTGCTTTCAGAAGAGTATTGTTTATGACATGGCGTTGGGACTTTCGTAATTTTAAACATTCCAGGGCAGATAATAAAGCAGACGGGGAGCCTTTGGTAAAGGTATCGGCGAGCGATGATAGCAATGATTCGGTTCCCTCTAATGGTCTGCGAAGGTCTGTATTCGGTCGATTTGAGAATAGATGTGTGAGAGTTGGTAGGGTTAGGGTTGATAGGATTTGCATATATAGCGCCTCAAGTTGACCTTTCAGCTGGGCATCACTTTCACCAAGTTTGCTGATGGCAACAAAGTACAAGGGTCCATCGGTTGAAATGACAAATCTTGTGCGACCTGCAGTAAATCCCGTGAGGGGGTCTTTTGAACCCTCGAAGAATGATATGATTGTTTGGATGATTCCAATGTAGCCATTGATGAGATTTTGATCTCCATGTCGACTGTATATAGGTTTTCCGGCGGAAGATAGAATCAAGTAATGCTTGAGTTTCGACTTCCATTGCACAAGCAATTCCTCCTCGTTCCCACCCTTGCTATCAACTTCCTCTATTTCATCAAATTCACGGTCGAAATTAATAAGAGAGGTATCCTCAAATTCAATCGTCTCATCAACTGATTCCCAATGATCCGCTTGTGAATTTAACAATATCCATGCCGGACTTTGCGCATTAAGTCCATCGTCAAGTAGACTTGCGAGGTCTCCATTTGCCTTCAAGGTTGGCGCATAACTCAGAAGACTAGCATTGTCATCATTCTCGCTACCCTCCCGGCTGGGTTTTCTAATTTGTGAAGAAATTGATGAAGTGGCACCGTGTCCTGGTCTTGCTTCAGATGCTGATCGACCAGTTGGTGTAGAGAAGGTGCCTCTTGTGCCATCTGGAAAGGATAACGTCTGTATATCGACTGACGATAGTGCCGTTGTAGGTTTGGACTGCAAAACCGGTCGCTTCGGACCTCCTGGAGTCTTGGGCCGTTCTGCTACCTGGGGGCGTGAAGGTCTAGGGGGTAGCGGTGGTCTTCGCTCTTTTGCATCATCGCTGTCTAGAACATCATTGTTTGTGGCAAGCTCTTGGGCTTTCGCATCGAGGGTCTCGATAGGGCTTTCGGGGGGACTGCCATTCATGCCCTTTGAGGCCACTGATCCATCTTCACCAATCATCGCATCAGTCACCGCATCATTGACCGTCGCTTTCGCGAGCGAAGTTTCCGTATTTGTTGCATGTGCTCGTTCATGGGAAGATGTATCGGAGAGGGCAGGAGAAACTCCCATGAGTAACCATGAGGTCCCTGCGGGGGAAGGAATGTTTTAACTAATGGTAGATTCACGTTAATTACGAGTAGTACATGGTGATGTTCTTGTAACAGTGACCTACCTACCTATGTTTCTTCTATCAATGCGAATCCTTCGAACTTGTCGATGTACGAGTATGTAAACATGGGAGTTTACGAGTAAGGCTGTCCAGAAAGGTAAGAAATTAGTTTATGCACGCAGGGCTGGGACCAGTGACGAGTATGTAATTGTCAGCCTCGGACTGATAAAGTTAACCCTACTGTAACCTTAAGCAAGCTTACAGAGTTGAAAGAAGCCACGCGTATATCATGATTTCTGGAATTCATTGCAAACAACAACAGCCAAAAGATGCAAATCATCTTTCAATTTGATTTTGTGAAGTGCCACAAGAATCATGGCCCTTGAGCTCAGCTCTGGCGGTCGGTCAGTATCTCCTGCGAGCTCAGGAAGAGCATCACCAGCTCCGAGAAAATGGAGGAACCAGTTAGGTGGAGGAGGTAGAGCTCCCAACTGTTTACTACATTGCCGCATTATATGACGGAGCTGACACCTTTCACAGATGAGCCTCCAAATAAAGATAAAGCATTCCGCAGATATGCATCTGGTGTCGATCGTTCACTCTCGCTATTTGATACGGCCTTACAGGAATGGGCGGATTATATTTCTTTTCTGGGGAGGCTGTTGAAGGTGTGTGGTCTCAAGAATGTGAATAAAAGGAATCTACTGAGACAATGATTACAGTCGTTACAAGCACACCCTAGCAATATAGCTGCTGTCCCATCTAAAGCAATTGTCGCAAAACGTCTTGCTCAGTGTTTAAACCCTTCACTACCTTCAGGTGTTCACCAAAAGGCTCTCGAAGTTTACGGATATATATTTTCAATGATAGGGAAAGATGAATTGTCTAAAGATCTACCCCTCTACCTACCGGGGTTGTCGACTACTCTGTCATTTGCATCCCTCTCGGTGAGGGGGCCGTTTCTGGAACTCTTAGAGAAGCACCTACTGAAAGTCGATGGACGATCACTGCGACCCGCCTTAAAAGCGATCATACTGGCTCTATTACCAGGGCTCGAGGAAGAAAACAGTGACGAATTCGAACGCACATTGAAGCTACTTGATGGTTTTAAGCATGTTGTTAGGCCCTCGGGCACAGAGGATCTTGGGGAGAATCATAGCAGTGGGGACGAATATTTCTGGCAATGCTTTTTTCTTGCTGCAATAACCAGTAATGGTCGTCGATTGGGAGCATTGGCCTACCTTAATCGGAATCTTCCAAAACTTGGACAGTCTCCTTCAGAGCAGGGCAGTTCAACATCCAATGGGTCTAACAAGAATGATGTGATCACGAATCAATCTCAATTGGCTGAAATCGTTACTTCACCCGAGCCTGGTTTACTTTTACGTTGTTTTGCGGCTGGTTTGGGTGACGAACAAATATTAATTCAGCGTGGATTTTTAGATCTCCTGGTTACTCATCTACCTCTGCATTCAGATGTTTTACAGCAGAGAGTGAAGCCAGAAGATCTCGAGCTCCTTGTCACCGCCGCTGCTGGGGTCGTAACTCGACGTGATATGAGCTTGAACAGACGCCTATGGACCTGGCTTTTGGGACCAGAGCCAGCTGGCCATGATAGTGAGAATGGCCCAGAATCGCCAACCTCGGTCACTGAAGATCCTCTTGGATCACATGCTTCTTCAAGGACACAGTACTTTGAAACTTATGGCTTGAATCCGCTTACTCAAGCTCTACTCAAATTAATACGACGAGAAGCTACCAATCCTATTGAAAAGGCACGGCCATTTCGGATATGTCTTTCTTTGATGGATCGATGGGAGATCGGTGGACTTGTCGTTCCAGATATATTCTTACCTGTTGTCAGCAGTATTCGAAGCTACAAGAGCAAGGCAACAAACAAAGCCGATTTTGCTGAAGTTCTTCGAAGTGCGGGTGTATTTTTTGATGGGGTCGAAAGTGGACTAATTTGGGGTGAAATCGTCGGATTGATTGCACAGGCGTTAGCCCCTGGAAAGTTGTCAACCGAGGAGCAGATCGATAAATTATCCCTCGTCACATTCATAATCAACCACTTCAATGTACGAGAAGAAGAAATGCTACTGATACACGCTCCATTAGCAACCTTGACAATTTTAAGTATGCTGGAAGATGCTAAAGAAAAGATGCAGGAGCACGCAGAGAAGGCCAGCATCACAAGTGAAGTTGAAAAATTGGCTTTGAATCTTGCTATGGACTTAATCGATCTCGTTCCAGAACGAGCCTTTCAGGCGCGGCCTCCCACCGGTCAATCAACAGCCAAGCAAGATGAGGACGAAATCAGAGCTCTTTCAAATACTGAAATAATACGAAGTATGAAAACCTTCTATGTTCAGGAGCAAGGGAATCTAGATGCATTTCCCCCGCCATTTTCAGTTCGTGATTTAAGCGAACTACTCGTACGTGAAGGTGGTAGTATAGCTAGAGAGAGTTTGTCAAGTTCAGTATCAAGTGCTGATGCTGGCATAAAGACTAGGCTTCTTGTCGTGCTACTTGCCAAAGTACCGAGGGTTGGAAGTCTTGATGTCTCAGGATTGCTAAAGTCTATGCAAAGCAAATTGAGCATGCCATCTCAAATTCCATTCCTCACATTTACGTCTATCATGTCTCTTTGTACGAGTCTTTACTCAAATCATTACATCTCGCAGCCACAACTATCCAGTCTAGTAGACCCGCTCGTTCGGCTAGCTTGGTCATACCTTTCTGCTTCTCATCCGAAATACCATGTCGAGACTGTTCGAAGTCTTTGGCAATTACAGACAACCCTCACACTCGATAACCATGATATAGAAGCCTCAATATGTAATTTGATGATAGAGCATGATCTGAATGGTACATATGCGTCTCGAGATGCTGACCCTGGACGGAGCTTTAGCATTTTATGGACACACTCTCTACAAGACAATGCTGGTCACCTTGACCGTCGAAGCTCAAACAATGATCACAAAAATACACCTCGACTTTCTGGTGTTGGTAATTATGAAGTTATGCTTGCTAAACCTCTCTTCCTGTTGCTTGATGCTCTTCTTGATGAACGAACTCAACTTTTCATGACTGTTAGAATTTGGCTGCAGGGTCTTGTTGGTATTGATAGGTATGTATTGTTTGCTTCCACAATGGATTTGATTCTTACTCAGGGTTAGGTTGTTTCATCTTTTTGTTACAAAGATCTCGGGCTATAGTTTCCTCTATACAAAATTCGAGGATGCTGGGACCACAGCGCATCACAATATGCGTGCCTATGCAGATGAAGATGACCTGGATCAATGTTCATACTGCCTTCAAACGCTATCCAACGTATTGCGATGGTCTTCGGAAAGCACATGGGCAGTCCTTGCTCGCAATAGCATCTCTACTGACAGATCCCATCGCTCTCTATTTCAAATAAGTAAGTTTGAGTATTTATGTATCAACTCCGTACTAACAACGTTATAGCTGGCCGAGATGAAGAAATCACACTCTTGGAATTCTTCCTGCATGTGTGCTTGCAAGCAATTTCCGGAACCTATGAACCGGAGAACTCGGAACGGAAACCACACATTCATCAGTTCCATCGCACTGCTTTAACTCTTTTGCACCAAATCTTGTTGAGTCCATACTCTTTGCCATTAGGAGAGCTTCAGTTGGAGCATGTTCTAATTCAGAGACTCAGCCACTCTTTGACTGGACCCGATCCCTTTATACAGGTTCTGCTCCTAGATGTGGTCTATGCTGCTCTGAAAATTCGACCGGTTGTCAATCTTCCACCACCATCGCCTACTCTGAAAAAGCGTTCTACAGCTACAACTATGGCCTCTAATACGACTCAAAATGACAATGCGTCTGTGGTTTCCCTGACAATTGAACAGGGCGAACATACAGGGCCTTTCCTGCCTCCTCCACCGCCATCGTTGGTGAAATGCTTACAGGCAGGGTTCGAGGCTGCTTCAAGCAGACCAGTTTTGGATAGTTGGGTCAGCTTCCTGACAGAGTGTCTACCGCTCTATTCTGATACAATTTTTCAAATCCTTATACCATTAGTAGAAACGCTCTGCTCCCAGATTGGAGAAACTTTTACGAATCTTCAGACCACATTCAAAGAACCAGGTATTGTTTCAGAAGGCTCAGCGGCTCCAGAATCTACTTTGATTTCTCTACTCAACGGCCTCGAGTTCGTACTCGCAAAGGGTCATGACCGATTGTTGAAAGATGAAACGAAAGCACCTGTTGCCAAAAGTCCCGATCAACCACAAGGATTCTTCGGTAATATGGTCTCTGGTGTCTTTAACTCTGAAACGCCACAAGCAAGAAGCATAACTGCTAATAATCGTTTGACTGTGCTTCTCTCATTTCAAGATGCTGTCCGAATTTGCTTCCTCATTTGGTCCTGGGGTGGTCAAGATGGGGTTCAGGATAGTGAATCTACTGCTTCCTTCAATTACACATCTTTGCGCATGCGGAATCGAGCTCGTAGACTTCTCGAGCATCTTTTCACAGCTGAAGCATTAGAATGCTTGGAGACATTGGTTGAAATTGGGCAAAGGTCTACCAAGGGCAGTGATTCTCGACCTACTGTAATCTTCAATCTTCTTCATGTTCTTGACGGTTCAAGGCCAAAGCATACCATTCCTGCAATTTTCAACGCTATATATAGCAGAACGAACCCAAGTGCCCTAGATCCATCAAGAAAGTCGACCCTAACGTCCTCATTAAGCGATACGGACTTGGTAACATTTTTGGTGGAATATGCGAGATCGTTAGAAGATGATGCCATGGATGAGATCTGGATTGACTGCATGACTTTCCTCAAAGACTTATTGGCAAATCCATTCCCACATCGACAAACCCTCCCAAGTCTTTTGGAATTTGCCGCCATACTAGGAGTGAAGGTCGACAATACCAATTTTGGAGAGCAACGTCGGATGCGAAGAGAATTAGGAGTAAGTATAAATTCATTGTTTTATGGGAATACAATCTAACACAAGCCAGGATCTCTTCCTTCGACTACTTACTGCAATGTTCACAACTAGACCTATGGGATTTTCTGAGAGTGTAGAGAAGTTAACAGAAGCCGACCAGCGGCCCCCTTCGTCTCGTCCTCCAGCAAGATCCGATGATGTCGTTGGAATTTTAGCATCTATTGCACCAAACCTACCTAAAATTCTTGTTGAAAATGATCGAATACTGAATGCAGCGAATACTATCTCGTCGAGTGTTATTGGGCCAACATTCAAGTCAAGATCCTTCCCAGACAACGTTTCCAATAGTACTCTAGAACTACTTTATCAGCTTTCTAGGCTTCCTAACAGACAAAAGTCATGGCGAAAAGATATCGGAGATGCATTCAACGATTCTCGTTTTTTTGCAAGCAACGTGAGTCTCATTGAAAGTGACTGGCTGCCATTACTCAGGCAGTGGACATTGAGCGACAAAGAACGAATGCCAGAATTAATATCACGATTGGTCGCACCCTCTACGGCTGGTATTGTTTTTGGTGTTGGGGCAACTTCAGCACGCTTCGAAGCAGATAGGAAATCACAACTCAATCTCCGCCGAATGGCTACACTGGTTCTCGCCACCATGGACGATCACTTTGTGACTGACCTCCCCGTCATACAAGAAAAGATTGTCGAACTCCTCTCTGCAACTCCAACATCCTCCCCTTCCTCAACTACTCGCGCAGATATTTATCTTCTTCTCCGTGCTCTCGCTCTCAAAACCTCAGCTATTCATCTCGCGACCCTTTGGCCCATCATTAACGCCGAACTTCATGTTGCTATTTCATCGGTTGTGGCACCTGATCATAGTACTCCCTCTGATACTTACAATAATTACTCCATATTACAGGCATGTAAATTACTAGACACTTTACTCTGTATCGCACCAGACGATTTCCAACTCCACGAATGGCTCTTCATAACAGATACCATCGATGCCGTCTACCGCCCCTCTTCTTTCCGGCCTGTTTCTTTAGTCGACGAACTAAGCGAAGAATTAGGTTTAGCGGCAACGACAAATACGACTGCATTACAAGCAGAATCCTCCTCCGTCGCAGTTTCACAGGCATCTAAATATTCAATGAGGAGGCCTTTATTGGGAAGGATGAAAGGTGGATTTGGAATTAATGATGAGGGGACTTGGGAGAGGAAGGACGAATTGGTCGCGAAGGTTTTGAGACCCTTTTTTAGTCAGTTGAGCATTTTTGCGTTTGAGAGTACGTATGGGATGGGGGCGACGGATTGGGAGGCTTGTAGACAAGGGTTGTTGAGGGACCTTTTTGATGAGAGGAGTATTGTTAGGGCGTTGTGATATTTGATGGGGATCAGAGGATGCGTGATTCATTATGGGGAGATTCAGGTGTGCAATAGAGGAGAACGGGGTTAGAAAAAACGCTTGATAGATGAAAACGGTGGAGGGTGATCTCTCAGGGGCGTTTGGAATTCTTTTGTTTATTGGGAAAGAGAGGGGGTTATGTTATGATATTATTTGATGGGTAGGTGCACTGGCTGGGTGGGTTTGATTTCAAATGGTTATGCGTGATGCAGAAAGAAAAATATATGAGAGTTTTCAAATATCTTCATGTTCTCCTGGTAGAGTAGTGTGCTTTCAGCCTGCAATGGATTACCACATCATACCTAGATATTCCGACACAAATGAGCACGATTAGACATATATCCACAGCAACCAAATGATGTAGAGTATGTACTCGTCAAATCCTTAACCAAATTCTCGACCACGTCAACAACACCGCAATAAAAATATAGCATAGAAGAGACGGAACCAGCTACCTAGCCAGCCATCTGGGCTAAAGAAAAAAGGGGGGGAACCCTTTCAAATGATGAATGAAGTACGAGTACTAACAGACTTACATTTTTTTCTTCTTCACCTGGGGTATTTCGTAGAGAAAGTTTGATCGAGGGAATTGAAGTTTGGTAGAAATACTCGAGTATATGAAATTAAATTAAATGATATTTTGCCACTAGATAGATGGTTGGGCTATGATGGTGGGATGCTTTCTTGCTTGCTGTCGTTTTTTGATGGGGGGAGGAGGAGGTGGAGGAGGAGGTGTTGAGGGATTCGTGAGATGGGGGAGGAGGTGGAAAGGGGACTGGTTGAATGTCCAGACTGGGTAATGGGTTTTGGTCACCATTTAGGTTTGAGTTTGGGTTTGCATTTGAGTTTGAGTTTGGGGGATGAAGGAGAAGTATATAGAGGGAAGAATTCGCACAATCATCTTCCTATCCTGATTTGCCCTCATCCCGTTTTGAATTCATCTCCTTGCGTTGAGGTAGGAATTCAAAAAGAGGGACGTTCAAAGATGAAGCTTTAAATGTCATCTCGCTTCTTCCCGTCATCATACTGGTGTACTTATTATCTCATCTCATCTCATCCAACGTTAGATATCGTAAACCTCAAATCATGATGTTATTTAGTGATTCGGACATGATTGTTGTTCTCTGTGTACTTGTATGTTTTCGCTGATTGATATCTTTCGTTAAGAACTCAGGGTTTGGGGGTGGCTGAGGAGGGAGATGCTTGGAATGGGATAGGAGGTGCTCCTTCGCTAATCGTTAATCGCTAATCGCGAATTGCGCGGGTGGTTTGTGTATTTGGATAAATATACTCTAGTAGCCCCCCCCCTCCCCCAACAGGCAGCTGGTCAACGACTATTATGATGGCTTCAAAAAAAAACTACCTGGAGGCTCGCCCCTTTCCTTCTACCTTTATTTCCTTCCCATTGTTATTATTATTTATCCCGGCCCTTGGGTCTTGATCTTGATCACTCGCTTGGTGAGTTGCGTCTTCGGTTAATGATGGGCGTGTGTGTGTTCTTTATATTTTATGTGTTTGCAGATAATTCTAGCGTGAATTTGTGGATATGTAGGTTGTCTAAGGGATGGGGATACATTGTTGGATATGAGGATGCTAGAAGGGTGATGAAGAGGAGAGAGGAGAAGAGAAGAGAAGTGAAAGGGGAGGATCATGAGATGAATGGGATGGGATTGAGAATTGGAAAAGACATGAGGAGATTGACCTCAAAGGATTCTTTCCGAGGGTAAACTGCTTGGATAGAAGATTCTGGTCGTTTCGCTGTAACAGGTATAACCGTCCGCCTTTCGTTAAACGACAAATAGTCATGCTGATGTGAACATATCAATAACGAACAATGGTACAATAATCATAGCTTTAATTTGCTATCTTTTATATTCATAATTTGAAAGAGTTGCAATCAGTTCAAAGCTTCCCTAGCCAATAACTACAACTTTACCCACCGCACACCTATCTAATAACGATACACAAAGAACGGCCCCCGAATATTGTCTTCTGCAAGATATGCAGATAGATGCCGATTCCACTCAAATCATATGTGGTAATACAGTGCCATTATTTCATACCACCACACTCTACCCTGAATATTAGCCATCATCTTGGCTCCCACCATGCATCTGTGATGAATTTCCTCGGGCCCTTTACGCGGTACAACAATGACAACACAACCACAGCACAGCATCTCTAAGACGTCATCGTGGATCTAATCTGTACTCCCGCCATGAATTACTACGACTTCGTGCTGCACCGCACAGCATAGCAGAGGACAGTATGGCTTGCATTGCACATGCAGATGCACATGCACATGCACAGTGCAATGTACTCTACCACATCATATGAAATGAAGAGATTCGCAAGCCGTCGAATCGAATGATACAGCAGAGAATAGTACATACATACTGTACTCGAGCACTGGCAAAATGAGATTAAAAAAATGGAGATGTACACTGGTACTTCGCGCATGCTCTCCGTGCCCAACAAGAGTCCAAACCCCAATTCCACAGAGCACCATGATATACTCGTCCCATTACGTCCATATCGATTGCATCATTCATTAAGCATATGTAAAAAGAAACGGTTGCAGCCCTCAAACGCTCGTGGTCGCCAAAGTGCGAGATTAGATTGAAACATACTGACTGGGCTTACTCTTTTACCAATGACATCTTGAGGCTTGAGCAGAGACTTTGAGTTATAGTGCTGACGCCGGTATCGGTAAACGCCCTCTCCCCATTCATCTTCCTTTCGCTATCCCCTCCTCAGCAGGGTATATGAATTGGCGAGGGCGGTTTTGCGGTGGTTGGAAGTGGATTTGAATATAAATACATCCCCCCTTACAAGCACACCTATTTTAACACTGCATGTCTCGCCTTCCCGTAGATCATGTCCCTAACAAGACCTCTTTCTCCCCATATCGTCGCGGCCTACCCCCAAAAGCACATCGGCCCGGAAATGGGAAAACCCCAAGACAAGAAGAAACCAAAAGTAAATCTCCAATCTCGCCTATCGTTCTAGAAGATTTCTCGAAGGCTACTTTTGAGTGTTTCATGATTCATCTCCTATCGTGATGCTGATCTGCTGATACCCCTATTTTCATTTGTTGTTTTTTCTTTGTTTGCTTCTGTCTAACTTGGGCCTTAGTTCTTGTAGAAAGGAGAGTGGTAAAACAGAGTTGACGGAAAGGAACAAAAGAAACGAGTTTAACTGGAACGTTATGTAATCGTGCTCCCTGTGCCAGCTCAGCCGGCTCTTTCTATCCAATCATGAGGATCCGGCCATCCACCAACTCGGTCCACACTGCCGCGTACTGTATTTGACAAGAGTACAGATAATCAATACACAGCATCACCAAGCCAACCACTGGGCGACGATGACGTCTATTTACTCTATCTAACTCCCAGAAAATGAGACAGGATCAAACTGGAGACTTGGGGTATGTGAAGAATCCATGCATGTTCCAAAAAACATATCAACCACATAAGACCTCCTCCCAGCAGTGCCCGCACCAAGGGGCAGAGGAAAAAGAAAACAGATATACCTAATCCAGTAACCCGGTCTTCTTCTCCTCCATTCCCACGAATCCTCTTGAAGGAATACCCATGGCTTTTCCAATACATACATGCGCAACGTCTCCTTTCCATTCGTTGATTCGGTCGTTGGTTTCAGCTTTTTGGGTGGTTTGTGTTTGGAATCCAAGGCTTCCGAACAAGACAGGACCCTGAGTGAGCAATTCCAAACGCGTTCACAATGCTTGGCGACTGGGTTTCATGTCCACATTATCATTATCATTTGAATCTCGAGGGGAGAGATTCATATTAAAAAGGCAAGCCACTTATGTCACATGTCTCACTTGGGGGGTCTAGAAAGGGTGCGATTAACGAATCTGATTTGAGCGCTTTCTCTTTGCTTTGGGGGGATGCGAGGGGAGACTGGGAGTAGACCGGAGTAGACCGTCGTAGATGAGGAGGTATCTCATGGCGGGTGCAGCGCCACCACCGTTTTCCTACTGTGCTCCGTACCTATCTACCTCCCGTATTGCTGTGCACACTTTAAGGTTACGGACGGTACCTAGGTTGGGTAGGTCGATATATATTTTATGGAGCTCAATTTTGATAAAGAGGCTTGCTCAGTGGCGGGAGAATCCTACAAAGACCCCTTCATATACTCGGACTTCGTACTGTATTTCAAACCAACAGCAGCGGCTTTCCTGTATCAGGCTGTATGTTCCTGTCTCC
>NGKF01000035.1:82484-112242 GCA_002162555.1 Monilinia aucupariae | reverse complement strand
TCGGGCGTAACCTCATCTGTCCGCTTTTGCGTTCTAGACATGGGCCGACCGTCCGTGGAGAGATGGGAGATTCGATCCAGTTTTTTTTCTTTTTCACATGCTGTACTTCAATTCTCCACGTCTGTACGTCTGTCTGTACGTCAAATTGCCACCATGCCATTCTAGACGTGCTGCCTGCCATCTGTAAGTCGATATAAAAATACATTGTCTTTTTTTTTTCTTTTTCTCTCTTTCCATCTTCCCTTTCCAGACATCAAATGATTCGAAAATAAGACTTTGTCACGGTCCAGATGTTCGCCTATCGTTGGAGGATATCTTAGATTATGTACGAAGGGAATATCATGCATGTAGGTAATAATTAGTTTGTGATGATCAGTATGAAGGAAGGGTTCGGAAACAAGAACTTCGTTTCATAAATTCTGTCGTTTTTCAATCTCTGCTGCTTAATCTAATTCATATATATATGTCCACCAGGTCTAATCTCTACCTAATATATACTATATAATGAAAGAAAGTATCGGATATCGCTTATATATCGATAGTACAATACAATCTTGTTTCAAAGATTAACATAGTATTATTTGTATACTACTCTACTCTACTACTTTTGCAAGTTTTCTATATAACACTATCATAGTAGTATTTGAACAAGAAAATAGAAATAAAGTTATAACTATTTATCTTTCATACATTGACAGAATTAATATATAATTCCTAGTTTTTACCACAACAATAGTAATATAAAAATATATAGTTTAATTGATAATGATCAAATTTTGAAACGATGGAATACTGATTGAATTTGATGAAGAGATTCGCTTAGATCACCAGATCTACTCGAGTAAGCCTGAGACACACCGAAAGACGGCCTGAGTAAAACATCAAGCATCGAAATTTATAGTAGTAATAAAGATTTCGCTCTGTAGGTTTATTGATGCTGCACTAGTAGTATACAGGAAAACTCTATTGACCATGTACTACCACTCACTGCGAGTATGCACACCGTGACCAAAAGGCAACCCACGGTGAAAAGGCGGGGAAGCTTCCGTAACATCGACTCGAGTAATAAGATGTATATTAATATGTACTCGAGCATGCCAGCCAGCGGATGGTTAAACGGCGGTAAGCTACTCTCTTTACGGCGCCTTGTACCAGCCCCGTGATGTGTAAGGAAGGGTAAGGGCAAAACGGTAAACTCAATATCATCATGCTCATTCTAAATTTCCCATGCTAATTTCCCTACCCACCGAGGTATTTCATGTTGTGTATTTTTAGGTTGCGTCCAGAGGTCTCCCATGATTGTTGAGACGTCAACGACGACAACCATGCCAGGCAAAATCAAAAAATAAACGAGAAAGTACTCCATCTTCTCCTTTCTAGGTTTCTTATTATATCCATCCATACGTACATATAGCCTGAAGTCCCTTTAGTGAAGTGGTGAGTGAGGCTGTGTAACCTCCCCTCCCTCCATCAAACCCATCTAATTTGCAGAAAGAAAGAAAGAAGAAAGAAGGGGGGAAAAAAAGAAGAGAACTCGCGTAAAAGGGTCAAGTTTACCACCCTCCTCGCTCCGTGACCCACCAACCCTTTCCCTCCCAACCTGTAGAAAAACAGATGTGCGTGTGTGATCCCTTGCACGTCGGGGGTGTGGATACGGGTGTAAACGTTTCAGATTGTTCCAGGGACGCGCTGCAGCTTTTGCGTCATTGTCTCTCGGATTTTTCTACCTGATGGTATCAAAAAAATCCTTCCCGTCATCCATCTTTGTTTTTTTGTTTTTTTTTGTTTTGTTTTTTGATCCTGCCCTGACTCTCCCTCTCCCTCTTCCTTTGCTGTAAATCATCAGATTTCGTATTTGGATTATTTGAACGTTGGTAACAACCGAATGGTACCGCACGAGACGCGCTTTTCGGACATCATCATCTGCTGGAGACTGAGAGGTGGTGGAGGAATGAAGGATTTCGTGTGTGACACTGTGACGAAGGGGGATTTTAATTTTTGATCCTTTACTGATAAGATATCAATGGGTGATTAGAATGATGCTTGTTCAAAGACGGAGGATCGTAGAAGTATGAGGTAATGATCTCCTGTTTTTTTTCTTATAACCGAGTCCCGGTGATGTATCAGGGTGGAACTTGACAATCCGTATGGTGGAGGTAAGGATTTGCTATTCGGCGAGTGCTTGATTGGGGGTAAGCCTTTTTTTTTGAGTTGGCTTGAGATTAGATCAGATGAAGTTTGATTAGAGGAGAGCGGAGATTCAGGGAGGGCTTAGACTCATTATTAGAGTCAGTTTCTGAAATAGATGAGGACCTGGTGGACGTTAGATGATGAGAAGTGGTGTGAGGTATGTGCCGAAATGAGTTTCATGTCCCGCTGAACATATGGTGGGAGCCCAGCCAATCAAGGATTAGAAGATGTTAGTAGGTTATGCGTTGAATCGATCCTGTCGTATTTGGTCGGAGTTTAGTTATACATTTCGTTCAAGATTCCGTGGTAATTTTATATTTGATGATTCATTCATAATATTAAGTTCTATAATCGTAGTGACTGTATGTATAACCTTTCCATCCAACCCGTTATCCATCCACCGCGCTGGCTCGAGCTGTTTAGCTCTCTAAGCACCCATCTAAACCCATCCATTGTCATCCACCCAAACCCCCATCCTAAATCAAAAAAACGCTATCCTTCTTTCCGTCAAAGGGGGTATAGTTTGAGTGAGTGAACGAAGGAAAGAGGTATAAGCAGTCGCAAGTAATAGTACAACAATACACGACACACCCAGAATGTTTGGAAAGTGCCACCAGATAAAACCGCTGCGCAATGCTCTAGCAAAATATAGCCTCCCAGAAGAATCCCCTTTCCAACGCCATCCATAAAAGCACATATTCATCTTGCTCCATGTTCCGGGATAGCGAGGTTATTTAGCCCTCAAACCCCCCAAGTATAACAGCCATAAACCTAACTCCTTGAGGAGAAATGTATTGGAGAGCCGTCGTGTAACAATCGAATTAAAAGTTAACGTAAAAGTTTTTCGTTTTTGGTGAGGTGAAGTCTTGCCCGCCCGAGTGAGATGGGAAATATATATATATACGTATATCATATATATAGATGATGGTTCCCGTTTCGAAAGTCGCAAATTAATAATCAACAAGCAGGTAGGTAATCGCTAACACTGCAAAAGGAAAAGAAGAGAAAAAAGGAGTATCGAATGATGCATATAAGCATCGATAATGAATAACTTGGGTCGAGATTGTTTGACCATCATTTTCGGGTCGTCTATTGTCGTGAGGTAGGTGATATGGACAGAGCGTGATATGTGTTGCTGGTAGTATTACAAGTTAAACTCTCAAAGATCTATTCGTCTGATTGATGATCTTCGGATCCAGCTTCCGATCTTGCGTCTCCCTTGTGTACTTTCTTATGTCTTCTTAAGTTGGATACGACTGAGAAATGTCTACCACAACCTTCAACGTCGCAAGGAAATGCTGAATTTCAATTAGATTGGGAACTGTTCGAGCTCAAATATGGTCACTTACGTTTCTCCCCAGTATGACTATACATATGCGTTTGCAAAGAACTTGGTCTCGTAAATCTCTTCTCGCAAATCTTGCACTTGTGCTTCTTCAGTGTGTTTGATGAGACTTTCGAGCTGAACTGGCCCATCATTGATTGAGGTGCAGGTGGTCCTCCACTGCTAAGGATACCACCAGGTCTAGGTAATGTTCTAGCTGATGCTGATTCAATATCCGAGCCATTGGAATAATCAGATACTGAATCGACGGAACCGTAATATGGATAAGTGCTCGACGAAGAAATTGATGAACTGGTCGAATGCGTTGCTGGGAATCCATACGAATCACCGGACCCTCTTCCAATTCGTGGGGGACCTCCGTAGATATTTCTAGGTGTGGTATTTTGGCTCATGGCAACCATTCCTCTTGCGCCATCAAGTGTTGCATCTCGTGGAAACCCGTTGTTATCATTATTTTGTAATCCTCTGTCATTCAAGTCAATAAGTGAGTTTTGGCGTGGGAATCGCAGCGCATCCGCAGGGATGTCGGGAAAGGAATTTGAAGATACTGACGGTTGTGAAAGTCGTCTCGAATGATCCTGTTGCTGAATAGCATACGTTGACCGGACCGCCGGCACAGGGGCCGGGGCATAACCCATTGCATCATATGGCGAAGGCGCCGAGGTATAAGAAGCATGAACGGGCGATGGTGCGCTGTTATACCCCGTATCGCTCCCATATCCAGTTTGTAAAGAACGGCTGGGGCTCATCATATCTTGTTGACTGGTGAGTAAATCCTGTTGTGCTCCAGAGAAATCCGTAAAGAGGTTACCTGCTGATGCCGCAGTGACTGGCATGCTGTATGATCCCGTGGATACATTATTATTGTTCAAGCGTGCACTTTGTTGCCTTGCAATACCCTCGAGTCCCAAGTTTGGATTGATGCCGGTCGGTGCATAGATGCTAGAGCCTGCGGATGGAGCCGAAGTGGTTTGCCATGGATCTGTGAACTGAGGCGGTGCGGGATTCGAATATGGCAAGTGGTTGTTGAAATTCATGCCGCCTACAAAAGGTGGTTGTCGATTATCCATTGTCATTGTCATCTTTAGCCGGGTGATGGAAGGTGGCAATGGTGCAGAGCAAACGATGGCGCGTATATATGTTGTATTGGTGTAGAGAGTGGAGGTTCAAGTAAACGTGGACCCGATGCAAGATCCCGTGGAATGGTGGTGTGGTGGTGATAGAGTAAGTGTACAAGATGTAAGGAAGAGTCGATTAGAAAGTGTCAGCGGGCGGGATCAGCGTTCTTTATGTGCTTCAGTCTGTTGAAGAGAAAGCTTAAGGAAGGAGCATTCAAGGATGATGGTTAGTGGGGTAATCCTTGGATGGTATTGAGATGAGTAGCTTCCTTTCGAGTCGAAAGAACGTCTAGTCAAGGCTTTCGATAATTGGAGAATTGGAGACTTCTTCTGGTGGAAGATGCTTGCAGGTGGAAACGGAGGAGGGGAGGGATGTTGGGTGGGAATACCGTGTGCAGCACGCTTGACCCGGGGTATAGACTTCCAGCAGTGGGGCGAACTTGCGCTTGAATCTCTTCAGAAAGGATCGACAGAAGTTTAACTTCCTTTTCCTTCCTTTCTATGTTCCCCTGGGTCCTTGGGTATTAGTCCTGCCTCCTGCTCATTGGTGTGGAGGGAGGAAAGACTAGCAATGTCGTAGTGTAGTTGCGGTGAGCGGGTCAATCCAAGAGCAAATGTCTGTGTCTTTTGCTTTGTGAGATAGCTCATCAGACAAGTCCCACTTGATCAGTTTCGAAAGTCAGAGAAGCTGTCAGATCTTCGGCAGTCCTATTGATCTACTGGTGTATACGTGGGGAAGATGCCAATCCGATCGAGGTCCTAGATGGATGGGATATTGGATATTGGATATTGGATAGAGAAGAGCTATTGACGGCACGTTGTTTTCTTTGGGACAGGTAGTAGGCGGTTGAAAGAGGTTAAGATCAGAGGCTGGAGGAGGTTTGAAGAGGGTGATGGCAAGATATTCTATGTAAGAGGTGTAGAACGATGGAGGCAATCCACATCCAGATAGATACTTGGAAGTGGTGATGAATTGGAGATTCTTGAGTTCAAGGAGGTCTTGTTAGATCTGTGTTGTCTGTCTTTTTCCTTCTCCCCAAAGCAAATGGGAAAGTTTATAGACGATCACACGGCCGGGAGGTTGTAAAAGGGAGTATCCTTTAAGAGGGTCAAAATTGCCTTGGATCACAGTTTTGGGGATGGTATCATTGATGGGTTATGGGTAAGGTCGAAGTGAAAAATGGCCCAAGGCTAATTTTTTGTATGGTTTGGGTTTTTAGGATTGAAGTATCAGTTTTAGTGTGAATGCTGCATTTTTATGATGTAGCAAGCAAGGACAGGGATGCACAAGGATTGTAAGGATTGTTATGTATACCCTTGGCAATCATTAAACCAAATCATTCAATCCCGAGATCACCAAAAACTGGGAGAAGAAGGATTCCCCACATACATGATGGGAACTTGGGCACTTGCGAGCTTGGGAAGGGGGTGATCGGAGTGAAGGGGAAGACGTGTAGATAGCATGGATATATTATGTCAAGAAGAACTTACTCAAGTAGTTGAGCCTAGCAGTCATCGTGGTCGAAAGCTTCTCAAAAGTAACGAGTTAGACATTGACAAAAGTGCTAGGCAGGGAAGGCTAGATGCGTTCCCCTGACAATAGTACTTTTTCTATCGTAACTGCTACTTGAAGAGGTTAAGAGAAGGCTAAAAGCTAATCCTTGCACGTGTGATACAACAGTACTGGCTAGCTAGAAGCAGCTGATTCATGAAAATATGTACTTAATAATAGATGTATTGATAGTCTAAAAATTAGAGCTTTCGTATTCCACCCTTATTGATAATCATTCGGTATCTCTATTTCTCTACTCTATGGTCTCTCTGATACACATATTTTCGCCAGTGCTGGTTTATGGAATATGGTTACCAACTTCCTTCTCTTGAGATATTGGTTAAGAAGTAGCTGTTGGTGGTTTAAACCAAGTCTACTTTGTATCAACATCACCTGCAGCAGCATCTCTGTCAAATACAAGATTAGACTGATGGGGAGCAGCTACTACAATAGACAGCTATCTCCGCGTGAGGCTTTAGCGAAACGAAAGAATGGCCATTTGATAACATGAAGGCTTCGTTTGCAACTTCGAGTTCCAGTTGGAGTTATTATCATTGAATCATTGTACATGTTCATGACATTGGTATTTGCTGGCAGTACAGAATTGTATGACAAACGCCAACGCCAACTGATTAGATTTGAATGTGCTTGATTCACCCATAGCGTAGTTTATTTTGAGTCAGGTACTATTTGGAGACAAGTAGCCACCCATCTAATTGTGGGGTTTGTGCTACACTGGTTTAAATTCAAGAATGAAATTCAGATACTGTGTTGCATATATATCCATACGAAGCTAGATCCTTTCAAAAGTTGACCTATTAAGATTTTCTGTATAAGGAAGAACCCACAAGATTAATTATCTATAAAAAAGGTATAGGTGCCAAGATGTAAAATATAATGAATGATAGCTTTACTTTCTAGTTTCCTTTTGGTTCAAGGTTGCAATGAACGGTCCGGTACTGTGCTATCCATCTCAAACACGGTACTTAAAGTTATTAGTTGCAGGCACGGGCGGAAAGATTGTCTGTTCAAACACTGTAAAAGAAGAAGATGAAAAAATGCATTTTGCGGAGTAAGCAATGCTCCATGTTTCTATCATTGGCCATCGACCTTCTCAGAGATTGTCTGTCTCTTCGAATCTGCGAAACCGGAAGACCATTCAATCAATTTCGTTGTACTCGTCTACAAATATCTCGAGAATCTCATGTACCCCATTTTTATCTGAGATCTAATTTCTTTGGGGATCTTTTTATATACCGCGAGAATGAGCAGTAATAATAATGGAGACGATTCTTTTGTCGATGACGGCATTTGTCTCTCGGCGAATGAACGAATGAAAGGGGCAGCAAAGGCTCTCTCTTTCAGAGTCCCTCAATCTAAATCCATTGGCTATGGTTATTCTCCCTGGTCCTCTTTAGATATCCATGAACTAGTTTTCCTTTAACGGATGTATACAACCGCGTATGGTGTACAGGAATAATCAATTCTTTGCTGAGGCTTGCCTTAGCTTGACCTTGGCTTGCCATTCAATGCGCGCACAAGCAAAAGCAGGAGGATCAGATGGACCCCGAAATCGTCATTTCAACAGGGGGATAGGTAGGCGGCGCCAGTAAGCTTGTCCAAGTACGAGACAATTGGAACGCCACCATTTCTCAAGAATATCGGGCCTTGTGCTCAAGACTTTGCTGAAGAAAAATCAATCAGGATTCAGGAGGAGCTCTAATTAATGAAAACAGAGGAGCTTCGATTCAGATCTCGCGACTGGCTGGATTAAACGAGCTGCAATGAAGGGGTATTCGAAGTTTTCCCGAGGTTCGAGCATTATTTTCTATTCTTCATCACATAACCCCAAGACCCAATATCAAGAATGTAAGTACTCCCAAGAAGAAGCAAATGCTCTCAATCTCCAATCCCAGTCATCTAGTGAGGGCGGAAAGCCACCATCAAGCCACTTAGATCAAGACGAGTGTCGATAGGGTTACCTTGGTAATTCAATCGACCTAATTAATTCTGTGATTACGGGCGAGCGGTCGATTGATGTGATTCGTCAAGACGGCGCGGAAGCAAAGTCTCTTTTTCCCTTCAGAATAAACTTGCTGTTCCCTGTTAGCCGTATCTTTTTTTTAAGAACGATGGTATCACCAGTTCAAGCAGCACCGTTTGTGAAATAAAATAAAAGGGAGAGAACCTCGGTAGATACAGTACGTTATACGGAAGTGTGCGGGGAAATGGGATAGGAATACGGGCTCACAAGAACAATGATGATTTTGCGAAAAACTTGATATTGAATACCAACATCTGCAACAACGATGTCATTATTTATTGTAATGTACTACATTGGCTATCTGCTTCATTTGCCCTCGACCTCAAGAGTTGCAACATCTACCAATTATAATTCGGGCCCCCCAATTTCATCATCACCATCGCATCGTCTTGTCAATAATGAGGCTGGCTGCCAGGTCTACCATTTTCTCTATTGTCTGTTTTATCATCTCTCAGTGCGCAGATCAATCAATATCCCCCCATTCATCTGTGCTCGATCGAACCTAAGAATTTCGTGCGATAGTGAAGGTTGCAACAAGGCCTCTCGTTCACGCGGGATAACGATCATATATATATATATATATATATATTTAACAGGGTGTTTATATTATTGAATTTTTATTGGATAAGCTTCCACAACATAGCTACGCTCTCCAAAAAAATGAAGACATTTTGAGGATATTAATCTCAAAATCTACCTGCCTTTTTGCGCCTCTTTCGGGTGCCCTATTGTAGTCAGTTGTTTTGTTCCCCGTACCTTGACGGTATATACCACCTACGAAAACCTAATATTAACATTTTTAGAATTCCGCACTCATATTCCGCGATTCCGCATTCTTTGGCTTCATATAAGTAAGTGATTTGGCAGGAACTTGAGTTCACTTACTGCAGCGACCTGGGTAACAAAAAACGATGGACTTGAATGGAATGAGCCTCTGTTGTTATGGTATTGTCTAAACAGGGTAGTAGTACGTGGACCGTTTGGTCGGCGATATCATTAACTCGGTTAATTCAGAGCCGAACATTCGACCGAAGCGAAGGATGAAGGGGCGTGGAGATAAAAATCACTCACGAATTACTATCGACCTATTTTAGCAGGAAAACTCAAATCAAGAGAAGACCTATGATATACCAATGCTCCATATTCTCATCGCCCTAGTACTGGTCTGTATCTATACTTGTCGTGCGCAGATTCAGACGTACACGTGGTGGGGAATAGATTTTACTCAATTCAACAAATCTACTTCCTCATGCTATTGTATCTGATAGCTTCCTGCTATTCCGATTTGCTCTCATATAATCTATTTTCACCATCTCAAAAGTTCTGCTCATTCACAACATTAAAACGGTATGTGCGTATTGGGAATCTACCACTGACACTGCCGCCCGGATCTACAGAAATCCCGATACTAGGGCTTCTGGCACGCACCGAAAGTAGTAAGCCACAATCTTTGGAGGAGCAAGCCTCAATACTACATACTTTAATTGCACTTCGAGATAGATTGTTGGGTTATGCCATTTGGGGGCGAAGAGGGGGGCGATGGTTTGAAACTTTTTTTCTATTTCTGGTATATAATGCGTAATGTGGGTTGATGCTACAACTACCGATATAAGACTACTCACCTGTATACGCAATGCATTCACTCACTCGACTGACAGGCTAACCATTCCGAACCTGAGTGGCAAAAAAATCATCTTGACCGACTTTTCTCTAGGAAGCTGTAATTCTATTTTCACCAATTAGACTCAAGAAGGGAAGACACTGTTGTAGAAACCCTAAATAATATCATGCGGATGAATTTTCTAAGGAAATAGTCAGTGGTAGTACAGAAACTCAAGGTGCGAACCCGAACGAATGACGGCGTTGCGGGGTTGCAGAAGAATGCGTTCAGTACAAGTGCTATAAAGTCTACGTACTGGGTATGGGTAGCCAAAACTGTGACCAGGAGAAGCTGAGAAAAAAACTTCTACTAGAAGTATAGAATTTCGCCTTAAAGCTTAAGTCCACTCGTCTTCAAAAGTTTGATGGCAATAAGCACTTTTGTAAGCAACAGGCCAAGCGGGTATACCTCATTCCAAGCCGAAGGATTTTCACTAGTTTCAATACCATGTGTTTAAATTATGGTTGGTGTGCTGTTATTACGATTAAGATAGCGCCCCTTTCCTCCATCTCTAATTCATGACTCGCCGTGTTGTTTTAGCCGCAAAGATACTTCCACTATATCTTGTCTTGTTGATTAGAAACGGCCACTATCAAAAAAGAAAAAGCCCTGAACCATGAGTGCGGGGACGGATCTGTTTATGCCGAAAATGAGGCGCTCCCGAGGGCGAGCGGATGATGGGGTGAACCGTGGGAAAACTATGGAAGATAGACTTGAGTTTGAGGAGGGTGTAAACCAATAGCTAATTGGCAATAAAGGTGTATATGGCTGCAGGACACTACTTTGGATCGATATTCAAACTTCTTGACTAGCATACTCGTGGCCTTCAAATCTCCTAATTTGTGACTCCTAGATATGTATGGAACATCTTCCTGCTTCCAGTAATAAATGGAAACCTCAAGCCAGCCACTAAACTACTCTATTTGGAGCAGACTCAGTCCCAATTGGACAAGGCGCAAATTAAAACTCAACCCAATGGTCTTGGCTCACGAGCCGGGGATAAATCTCCTGGTGGCCTGCAGATAGACTTTAGGGATCTAATCGAACATCGAGACTGGAGGGAGGTCCCATCTACCCACCCAAACTACGTAGATACGGTACGGTACGGTACGGTACGGTAGTCGAGTTGAGATGAATTGAGACGTTACAATATCTCAACTTATCTCTTTGAGGATATCTCTATTCCCATATCATGCATACCGTATTGAAAAATTGCCAAATCTGGCACCCATCTCACAAGGAGGCTTGTTGGGCATCATACGTGCATGCATGCATGTACTTTAAAAAGATACAACTGGTGAACTGTCAATCTAAAGGATTTACGTTATCCTTGGGGTTATCATTATTGCTTGCTGCTGTACAAAATATTTTCCGAAATCCCATGGGCAATTCCCCTTTTGTACATGTTCCATGCTAACGTCAACGCCGAGTATTGTTTATGAGAGATCAGCGATCTACTAGGCCTTGCCCTGGCCCAAGTTAATCGATCTACAGCAGTCGCATCTTGACCAAATGCCTTGTCGTCCTCGCCCCGTTCCTTAACAATGTTTGGATTCTCCCTTCATCTCTCCATTCCTCACTAGCTCGCTCGATGGCACAACCTTAACATAGAATCCTCATTCCCCAAGTGCCGAAGGGCGCCATGCTCAGAGGAACTTGGGGGCGGCCTCCGCTTCCCCCAAAAGATAAATCCATCCTTGCTCGACCAAGTGAATTTTAAGATTACCGATCTGTTCCATCACCGTCTCTAACCCCTATCGAGAAAGCTTGGCCTGGCCTTCACATTTCAAGCAAGCCCAAGTGGAGCTCCTGCTTGGGATTATTTTATTTCTCCTACTGCGTTCTACGCGAGCAATCATAGCGTGAGCAGAAAGGGGGACGTGCGACGAGGTAAGCCACGAGTCGTTTAGTCGTTTGCGTCTGGGCGACTCGTGGCGCTCTGCTCTAGCTCTCCCCATATTTTCCACAGACCTTGCTGTGCGCTTGCTGTCCGTCTTTTGGGCATGTATCAGGGATTGGAAGAGGAAAGGAGCAATGTCTCACCTCCTGTTCCTGTTGATGTTTGCTAGAAGAAGGAACATTCGCGCGCAGATCATTCTCTTTTGGGACCAGAGGTGGATTACAGAAGTGGTGTCTTTTGAAGCTTAATGGCGGTAACACCGAGCATTTTGCCGAGGCATGTGTATGGCTACTCTCACCTCGTGACTACGAGACATGTGTCGCCTGTCGAGTTGGAGGGGGAAGCTTTCGATGCTGTCATTTGCTTTTTGTTGATGTGTACATGCATGTCGGTGCTCCACATGCACTGTGGATGTGCATTCTCCATTGTCCATGTGGAAAGCAAGCATATCAATCGACTTGTTTAGAATCTTAATGTGCGAGTACAGATTGCAGAGGTGTGGACTACAGAAAAGGGGAGATGCGATGTGGTCTAGGGTAAGTGTTACTGGGCTCCAGACTGGAGGCGGGCACGTTGCAACCTCGCCGACTACAAGTCGCAAGAACCAGGGGGATCGCAAATAATTACAGTTTGGGCAGTGAGGTCGTGCCGGTGCGAACCTGATGAAGATACAGGACAATTACTTTCTCTTGAAAGAGCGTGCATTCTCTTGGCCAGTGCTTGAGACTCCCGTCAGGCTTTCGTCTTGCGAAATCACATTACATCATTTCAGTACATTCATTGTGTGTCGTTAGAGTGCCGCGCTCGAGAGCTGGTCCTGCAGTAGTCACGAGATTCTATTGATGGTGTTGATAGTGCAGATGCACTTGAAGCACCCTATTTGAGATTTTCAATGCTAAACTAGGAAACTAAACATTCTAGAAGTTCAATAGAATGAGATGAGCAATCTCAAGATGGAGCTTGCAAGCATCTGGCAGAGCAGATGAAAATGAAGCTGTCGGTGGAGATCGCACTGCGCTATCTCGGATGAGTGATGGTGCAACAAGAGTAAAGGTTCCTATCCTGTGTGGAGACTCGAGGAAGATGCGTTGGGGATACTGAGATCATACCTCCATATGTTTGTTGACTCTTGAGCGTAGGATTTGGCAGACACGACAAGGTGTTTGAGTCGATTGTTGCAGATTAACGTGAGCGTGGAACAATTATCATGTGAGCAGCTTTGTGGTGTGATAAAGGGGTATGGTCTGTTTTGATTGCCGTCCATGCCTGTGCCCTTTTTTCATTCTTTGCTCGAGACATTTTACTGATTGGCGCTGAAACATTTCACATATCATATCACATCAGAGTCACCCGGTCATTTTGAGGTCACTTAACGGTATTCTGATCTCACCCACCTCGTGCACTTGAGTCAAATACATTGTTTCATTTTCACATGTTGGGCTTCCAGCGTAGCTCCAACCATCTAAGCAGTCCAAATTCCAGAGTAAGATTGAGTATTGGGGTTGGTGTATCTGTTGAGGTAGGTCAAGCAGCTGAGCGAAGTGTTACCATCATATCAATACCCTTCTCTATCATTATTAGGAAAGGCAAAACACATTTATTGTTACGTACATGCTACTCTCCAAAATCTTCCACCTTTTCTTTTCAGCAAAACCAAAAAAAGGACTAGCTTCATAGAGTTTCGTAAACACATCTGAAATGTTGCATGCTTCAATCTCAACCATTATACATAACTAAATTTCCAGAAGGTATAACCTGTCTATTTGTAACTCTCAATTCAGTCACGTAGCATAGTGGAACCACCTCATTCTACATGTTGCACTTTCCATTAAATACTCACAGAAGTTGAAAGGATTTCGAAGCAGTGGACTAATCACTACGTTACAATGACAACGCTGATTAGATTCCTATGTTCATTCCCCTGCATAATCTTCCATCACCCTCTTCACCGTTCGCCTCTCACTTTTTTTCCCTTTACCTCCACTCCCATCTCACCCTCAGCCCGTATATCTAATCCAGTCTTCTCGGTTGCCTATTTTCCATCCCCCCTTCCGCCCGAAATCTCAGCCCCCAACAATCCATGGCCCAACTTTCCATTTTTCACGCAACCAACCATTCAATGATTCCACCCGCACTCCCAAAATCCAAAGATGTCCCAACCCAGTTCGTATGATGATATACAATAATGACCCCCAAAAGCAATTCAATTCCTGGACTCTATCTACCCATCCATCACCATCACCGTCATCCACCTCAAATCCCACACCACATACTAACACCAACAGACTCCAGCCCAATCCAAGCCAATGCAGTATAAGTTCTCATCCACATAACCCTCAACAAACTATACACAATCCCAACTCAGGCCAGCTCATATTAGATTGAGCAGCAAGCATAGCAACCCAGCCCTAACCCTAAGCCAACTGAAACTAACCACCCCCTGTCCATTTATACATTCCCACAAAAAAACACAGTAAGAGACAACTACTAGTGATACGAAACCTCATATCCATAAAAGGTGAATCGTATACCTATACACACATACACACTACCAAGCCTAGATTCATATCTTGTATCCGGTGATCTAGAAATATTAAGAGTCCTCCCTTCCTATCGATTTCAAGCTGATAAGTTCAAGCAAGTGATACACGCAGGTGCGCATCTTCCATTTTGTCTCGCTCATGGGGTTGCACGGCATGGCATGGCCACTCAAAGATAGAAACCGAAACTACATAATCCACCGAGGCAAGTGTAAGATGTTGTATTTTCAATATTTACTCGCAGTCCTTTCGTTAAGCGGTTGAGGGAGGGGATGTGTAGGTTATCGAAAGATATGAAACAGTGATGGATGGCAGATACGCACAAGAGAAAAGTAACTTCACCTGGATTTATATTCAATCATACTACAAGTTCTTGAATCTTTCAATCATTCGTTCTGGTGATTGTTGATATGGCAGATAAATCAACATCTACCTCGTTGAAATCAATCGAGCTATTTCTCCGTCACTTGATGTTTCATCCAAGAAAATCTGACAAACATGTGAACATTTCACATAATTTTGTCTAATGGTCATCAAAATATGCTCAAAATCTCAAGATATAGTATTTGCACCCCTATTCAATCTTTCGCCTTTTCTCTCCCTCTATTACTCAGTATCTTTTGCGTCCTCAATTCAACATCTCTCCTCCAACCTTCCGCCTTGTTGTTCTTCGGATTTCGCTTATCCCCCTATTCGCCTAACCTTAAATAATATCATATTTCCTACATCTCAATCAATGTTGGTACTTGAACAATACTTCCTAATTTCCAGTCTTCTCTCTGTCTCCTCTCACTTTATGAACACATAGCATGGATATCAACATTTCTATACCAATTATTTATGAATTCAATCCGAATATACGAGTATTAAGCACACAATACATGTACTATACTCTGTACAACCTCCTTCCCCTTCCCCAATTCTACATTATCATAATATAAAAAATTGAAAAACTGAAAATCCATACAGTATCTACATTCAGATAAATAAACAAGTTGAGCAGACAAACAACCGTCTCCCCTTTTCGAGATTCCATCAGAGATTGAGGACCCCTATGCAATATGAATAAGAATGTAATATACTCGACTATTATTAACATAATAAATGCAATAAACCTGATACCTACTCGTAAATACATTTATTAAGTTTCCCCCCCTCTCTCCTCTACTCTTCTAATATCTTCAAACTCTCACAACATAAAAATAGATGGATAATAAGATAAATGGAAAATTTCCAATATATCCAAACCCAGATCTAAACCCAAACTCATATCACATATCACATATCACATAACAAAATACATTTACTTTCCCCTTTTTACTCCCATCTCCCATCCCATCTTCCATCATTCACTCCCTATCCCCCATCCCCCATCCCTCATTCTAAACTACACCCTTCAAATCAAAACCTTTAAACTAAGCCACCAAACATAACAACAATACGAACCCTATCTTTATAAATCCAAACCTACTTATATATAAACACTGTAACAATTAGCTAAATAATACTATCCCATCCTATCTACTCTCTTTCTTTCCATACATCCTATACATCCTATACATCCTATTTATTCCATTTATCCTATCTATTCCATTTATTTTATTCATCCCATTCATCCCATTCATCCCATTCATTCCATTCATTCTATCCATTCCATTTATTTTATCTATTACATCCATCCTATAAATTCTATCAAAATCCATCCATCAATCCATCAAAACGCTAAATATAACAATACAAACGCAATCTCCTTCTATCCCCTTTTTTCATCTTTTCGCTTAATCTTCCCCTTCCCAAGCCCCAACCAATACAAAGCCATCTTCTTTTCATGATCCCATCTACTCCAGCAACTGTACTGTAAGTAGGTATGCAAATAAAGTAACGAACATAATCCGCACCCCAAAATCCCAATCCTCAAACCTCAATCCCTTCTAAACCTGCCTAGACCCCCTGATCGCGAATCCTAATCTCAATACCAATACCAATGTAAATACAAACATAGATATAAACACAAACACAAACCAAGAAGTGAAATATTTAAAAATACACCTCCACCTCCATACCACCATATTCAACATCACCAATCACCAACCACCAAACACACCTCACTATAAAGACAATCAATCCATCCATCCATAGAGTGAGTACATGACATCAATCCCCCCATTTCTTTATTCCCCCATCCTCCATCCACCCTCCATCCACCCATCCATCCGCATAAGATGAAATCCGAGGATATAAACCACCTACTCTACTCACCCACCTAGCCATCCACCCAGTCCCCAGTCCCCCCTCCCCCTTCCACACTATATATCCATCCCACCAGCAAACCCACAACACCACCCACACATACAACACCACCTCATTCAACCAACCAACCGCAACCAAGCCAATCCCAAGGAACGAAATGAATATTTCCACCTACTCATCCAAGTATCCGGATGCAACATTGCTTCTGGCTGAGTACTCTGCATCCATTTATTTACGGCTTGTTGTTGTACTTTGTTTACGAGTATATACTTACACACTTACACACACACAAACTCACAAACCACCCATTCACAAACCCACACAAAGTTATTTATATATCACCACTATAGACGCGGCAAAAATGAATCTCAAAATGAATCTCAATGTGAATCTCAATGTCAATCTCAATCTCAATCATCATCATAAATACGCACCCCCCACCCCAAAGACTCACGAGTATCATATCAAAATTCATATCAAAATTCATATCATATCAAAATTCATACCAAAAACCAACCCGACCTACAAAAAAAGACAAAGAAAAAGAAGGGTTAGGAAGAAAAGAAACGTTCATGAGAAAACTATTTGCTTTTTTGGGGGGTTGGTTAGATACGCTGAGCTGAAGACTCCTATTGGGCCTGCGACTGAATACTAAGTGAACACCAAGAGGGCCGACGACAATGCTATAAAAGTACACACACACACAAATAGAGAGAGAGAGAGATAGGGTACTGTGCGTGCGCTAAGGGATTTCCGCGAGAAATATGAGTGAGTATGAATTTGATCATGGGGGAAAAAAGGTAAGATGGAGTTCGCCGTCAATTCATGAGTAAGTTACGAGGGAGATGGAAAGTCGAGTGGAAAGAACGCGGTGGTATATTGATTGAGTATGATGTCTGGGTATTTACCAAGCGCTGACTTCAAAATTTTCCTTGGGGTGGGAGTTAGTTATTGTTGAAGAGGAGCAAAAGGGGCGGGTCTTGAAATTTACCTCGGGGAAGTATGTGGTAACGACAGTGCGGTCTGCAAATTTTCTGCCTGCGAGGGCCTTGAGAGCTTTGCCTGCCGAGTCTGGAGTGTCAAACTTTACAAAGATCTTACCAACTCCAGTTGATTGTCTGCTGCCACCAGTTGGTCTTGGGACTTTCATCTCAAGAACTTTGCCATATTTCTCGCATTCTTCCTTCACATCTTCGCAAATTTCTAACATAATTGATTAGTAAATATTCCAAGGAGTACACAGTAAGAAACCTACCCTCATAATCTTCATTATCAATGAGCTCTTCAGGTGTCACCATGTTAAGTAATTGCAATACTCGGCCATTTTCGAGATCCTGTGATGTGGTACCAGCTAGCATAGACATAGCATTGACACTCATCTCCAAACCGGAAACTTGGGTGTTACCAATGCTAGCTCTCTGAACTTTAAGATGTTTATCGCCGAGCTCCATACCGTTGAGTCCCTCAACAGCAATGTCTGTTGCAGCAGGGTCTGCGTATTCACAGAAAGCGATCCCCTAAATCATGTTAGTATCTACTTGGAGCAATACATGTATGCACTTACCCGTGATTCGTCGGTACTGCTATCCTTGACCAAGACGAATGCCTTTAACTCTCCGAAAGACTTTAAGAGCTCTACGACTTGCTCATCATTTAAGTAGGAAGGGATATTAGTAACGCTGATTTTGTTCTGAGTGTCGGCTACAACGTTAGAAACCACACCTGGCTCGAATGGTGTCTCATCAGTAACTGCTGGCACAATGTAGTCCTTCGGACGACGAATAGAAAGACCTTGAGCATCTGCGGAGCCATTTCCTGTCTCCATATGGTCATTATTCTCCATCGTGATTCCATTCAATGCCAAAGCAACAGTAGCATCAGATTGTGCCTTAAATTCAAGCAAAGCAAATGATCCATCTTTTGAGACTTGTGCTGAGATACAAGGATCGGAGCCTTCTATAACATTCAATCCATTAAGTTGAAGGTTGAAGAAACCCACGAGAGTCTCTTCCTTGGTGTCGGTGGGAATGTTATGAACAAGAAGACGTTTCGATTGTCTGGAGTTTGAAGGTTTGAGAGCTGCGTTAGTGACTGATCCGCTGGGTTGTGCCATGAAGGCCTGCAGCTTGCTTGGATCCATTGGTTGTTGTCTTGGGGCACCTGGAAGTGGGAACATGCCCGAAAGTTTAGCTTGCTCCGAAGTAACATTCTCATATCCTGGAGGCTTGATATCCCACTGTGTCAATCTCCTCTTGCGCTCCAAAATCGGTACAATATCTGTCAAGTCTGGTGTAGGCTCCTTCTTCTTTGGTGGGGGACTTGCGCTCTTCTCGCGTTTGGCGGCTCGTTGAGCTGCAAATCCTCCGTCGTCGCGATGTCCACGATCACCTCGATCACCCCGGTCGCCTCGATCGCCTCGATCGCCTCGATCGCCTCGATCACCACCCCTTCTGACACCTCCACCTCCGCCTCCACGTCTATCATCAAATAGGTCTCTGTTGTCTCTGCGCGGCGGCCTTTCATCATCATCCCTTCTAGCATCTCGCCTCGCTGCTCCACGATCTCGATCCCACTCCCGTTCGCCGCCAACACCTCTTCGTTCTCTGCCAGAATATCTATCTTCACGTTCCCGCTCTCTATACTCACGGCTGGTTGAGTAAGAGTCCCGTGTGTCTAATTCTCCATCGCGACGAGAGTTTCTGGAATCCCGGTGCCCTGGAGAGCGCGAACGTCGTCTATCTCTGCCGCCGCCACCACGTCGATCTTCTCGAGACTGCAATTGATTAGATATATGACATTGAGGAGGAGTTGATAAAGGATACCCACATGATAATCTCTTGATGAACCATGTCGATCTGTTGATGCTTTCTTGTCAGTAGTAACTCCATCCTCCCTTTTAGGTTTTGTCGTTGAAGGTGTCATGCCTCTTGATGAATAAGTATCGCCGTTCATATTGGCGCTCCAATCCAGAATGCTCCTCTAGAATATTAATTATGTTCAGTTGTGGTTGGGGTTGACAAATGTAAAACCGAGGCGGAATATTTTTGTAGAAAGCTATCGCGAACTTCATTCGAATTTCGCGCTAAGATTAGAACCGTAGTTCCTGGGTGAGGCGTGCCAAGGTGGAGGAGTTCCGCCAACCCCCATAAAATCACAATCGATTTCTTATGATGGGCAATTTGAGGATTTCAGAATGGAGAAAGCTGCCAGTGAATTTGACAGAGCTCTGCATAGATACTACGTTGCGTTGTGGTCAGTCTTTTCGATGGAAGAAGGCTGCAGATGAAGATTGCTGGTACGCGACTGTTTCTAAGGGGGGAAGGAGGTGGGCTAACTTGAAATAGGTCTTGTACGCTTCATGGCCGCATCCTTTCTCTCAAACAAGATACGACCCATCTCCATTATCGCACAGTATTTCCTGAAATTAGAATACCAAGAAGCCCTTCAATATTAGCCAAGAAGGAGGATCTTGGAGAGGATGAAGAGACTGAATCTTTGCTTCGGCACTACCTCAATCTTTCACCAAATCTGACTGAATTATATGAGCAATGGTCATCAGTAGACCCAAATTTTAAGAAAAGAGCCCCGAAATTTACAGGAGTTCGTATTCTCAAGCAAGATGCTTGGGAGGCTCTGGTGGGATTCATTTGCAGCAGCAATAATAATATCATAAGAATCTCTCAGATGGTCTGTTCCTGATACCAAGCCTCGAAACGGCCTATTGATTCTTTTCTGCAGGTCAACAATTTATGCTTACATTATGGCCCTTTCATCGGGCATATAGATGATCAACCATTCCATGACTTCCCAAAGCCCGAGGTCTTGACTGGTCCAGGAGTAGAATCCCATCTCCGCACGCTAGGCTTTGGGTATCGAGCAAAGTACATTGCCCAAACAGCGTCAATTGTGGCATCTAAGCCGAAAGGCTGGCTCGAAAACCTTCGCAACCCGGAGACTTTTGACGTGCCATTCGAAGGAGAACTCCCAGCAGGAGGTCGTCCTGGGTATAGGAAAGCTCACGAAGAGCTTCTCGAGCTTCAAGGGGTGGGTCCAAAAGTTGCTGACTGCGTTTGCTTGATGGGCTTGGGATGGGGAGAGGCGGTGCCGGTCGACACTCATGTCTGGCAAATTGCTCAAAGGGATTACAAGTTTGGAAAGGGGAAACATAAGAGTCTCACCAAAGCTACATATGATGCGATAGGCGATCACTTTAGAGGTTTATGGGGCAAAGAGGCTGGTTGGGCCCATTCAGTCTTGTTCGCGGCGGATCTGAAAACATTTTCTGATAAACTTGTCACCAAGGTCGAAGTGAAAGCTGATGAATTGGAGGTCAAGAAGGAAAACGGTGATTCTCAGGAGAAAAAAGTGACAGTCAAACGCGAGTATTCTTCAGAGGAGATGGAGGTCAAGAAAGAAGAGAAGGTAGCGATAAAGCGTGAGGATGATACAGACGGTATCGAACTTACGGAAGAGGCAAAAGTATCCCAGCCTTCGGCAAGAAGTGAGAGAGCGAAAAGAAGGAAGTTGTAAGGATGTTTACATGGGCCGCTGTATTCTATTGTGATTATAATAAATGTATAATAAATGCTACGTGAAGATTAGATCTACATACTCAAGTAATTTCTCACGTACTCTACATCTCACGTCTATCTCCGCGGCCAAAGTTCTCCTGCTCTAGTATTTCTTTTGATTGCAACCAATCATGTCAGAAGCTCTTGAACAACCCTCTCGTAGCTGCTTAGTCCCTGGTAGATCTCATCCGGTATCGAGAAAAATGTCACCTCACCTTTCTCCAAAGCTCGGATCATCCAACGACCCCTGCCAAAGCATCAAGCAGCACACCTCCCCACATTATTCACAGAGTATACTTTCGAGACTGCGGTCGTGCCCATCAACACCATGGGCTGGTTCGACATCCTCACGCCCAAATCCAAGAAGGAAAGTCGCGATGACGCCCGATCCTCCTTCTCCTGGGGCGACAACCTCAACGCCACCGACTGGCAGCACTACAAGGACCCGCGCACCGTGATCCCGACCATCCTGCTGACCACCACCATCTTGGTATCCGCGCGCATCTACCGCTCCTACCTGCGTCGCATCCCCGAGGCCGCATACATACGCCCGCGCTTCTTCAGGAAGCGGAGTTTGTTCGGCACCGTGACTCGCGTGGGGGACGCGGATAACTTTCACCTCTTTCATACGCCCGGGGGCAGACTGGCGGGTTGGGGATGGTTGCCTGGACGGAAGAGCTTGCCCGAGGGGAAGGACTTGAAGAACAAGACGGTGTGTGATGATCTGAGCAATGTTCATTTGATTTGTTTAATTTGATTCGTATCTATCTCCACATGCAAAAGCTAACATGGTGCCTAGATCCACGTCCGAATCGCCGGGGTCGACGCACCAGAAGCAGCGCATTTCGGCAAGCCCGCGCAGCCCTTCTCCGCCGAAGCACTGGCCTGGCTCCGCGCCTACATACAAAACCGACGGGTGCGCGCGTACATCTACCGACGCGACCAGTACGATCGGGTGGTGGCGACGGTCTGGGTGCGGCGGTTCCCGTCGCCCTTCCGCAAGGACGTGGGCAAGGAGATGCTGCGGGCGGGCATGGCGACGGTGTACGAGGCGCGCATGGGCGCGGAGTTTGGGGAGTTCGAGGCGCAGTATCGGGAGGTGGAGGAGCAGGCCAAGAGGAAGAAGCTGGGCATGTGGGCGGGGAGGAAGAAGGATTTTGAAAGCCCGAGGGATTATAAGACGCGCATGGCGGCGGCTGCTGATGTGTTGAAGTGATGATGATGATGATTTTGGTGTTGGTGTTGGTGATGAATTGAAAGCAAGCAAGCATGATACCCCCTCTAACCCCGTCCACGAAGTACCCAGGAAGGAATTATATGATGCATACTCGAAGGGATAGGTAGATGAGATGAGATGAATATGATTTCTTCAATCCTTGCTTCTCTCCTTTAGATGCATATGAAGTGATTTCTTTTACAGAGTAGAAGTAAAGATTGTTTGATGTATATATATATGGATTCAGTCTACATAGTACTCGTAAATACCCCATCTATTTATGTATTTATTTATAAACCCATACTCTCAACCCATAATAGAAATCATAAAAGAAATCATCAAAAGGATCAACCCTGAAGTCCAAAGCATGCTTTATTTATACCTTAATATCTTGAATATCTTGAATATCTTGAATATCTTGAATATCTTGAATATCTTGAATACTCAGTAGAGTAAAAAGAGAGTAAAGTAGAGTAAAAAAGTAAGGTAAAGAAATTTTCCTCTTTCCTCTCTTCTTTTATGCGTAACATTTTAGAGATGGATAGGTGTTGAGAATTAGGATGATTGATGGTTGATATATCAGATGGTTAATGATGGTTATTAATAGAGTTGAGGAGAGTTGAATTGAGTTGAGGGGAATGAATGAGTATGGATATGAGGATGAAGATACGGAGATTGATGGGGTGCGTGGGGAGAGAATGAATGAATTGAAACCAAATCTCTTTACTTGTAGAGTACTTTTGGTATGTTTTGGTATATTTTGTGGGGTTTTTGAGGGGGTGTATGTGTATATATATGTATATGTTACGAGTAGTCGGAGTGAGTATGTGTATGTAGTTATTTCCCCTCTGTTTTTCTTGGTGTTTACCTGATGGGTGGTTGGTGGTGATGGTTGTAAATAGAATAATAGAATACATTTATGATCTACTCGTTGAGTAGAAAGTTCATATTGCTACTCCTATTGTTCTTCATGATTCGCAGCAGTAGCAGTAGCATCATCATCAATAGCATCATCTATAAGTTTAATATTAATATCATGCTTTGAAAAAAGAAGGAAACAGAAAAACTAGAAACCTTATTTAACTTCCCCCTCCTCTTGTGGCGAGCTTCTATTCAAGAGTAATCAAAGGCGAATGAATTTATACGTGGTATTGAGTGGTTGTATCTTTTGTTGTTCTTTTTCCTATTTGGATTTTATTGGATTTGGATTGGATTGGATTGGATCAGATCAGATTGGACTATACTAGATTAAACCAAGCCTTTTCCTGATTGGATCTCTAGACTCTTTTTCTTTTCTTCTTCTTCTTCTTCTGTTGTGTTGTTCTCTTCGTTGTCGTTGTCGTTACTGTTGACGTTGTCGTTGTTGTTGCTGCCCAAACATATTCATGGTGAGGAGTGATTCACCCACCAGGTGATTGATGGTAAGATAGGGATGTGTTATTTCTTCCCCCTCTTTGGTTGGAAGGGTGAGTATGATATGAAGATGAGCATGATTATATCATGATTATATCATGATTATATCACGATGATCCATATGTACTCCGTATAAGAGAGAGAAGATTCCATGTGCTCGCGGAGTAGGATACGAAGAGAAGGAAGGATGGTGATAATATATCAAAGTTATCTTCAAACTCGTAGAGGAAACACAGCATTAGAGTTCTCGTACCCGTTTTTAAACGTCCCTTGTATCATCACGGTATGTCTGATCCAAGCCACCACCGCCGAACTCTACTCCTCATTGCATCTTTTCGTTCCATCCCACCCCCATGATTGGGAATGCATAACAATCTCACAGAGTCACATTGATCATTAATTCCGATCAGCCCCAATTTCGCTTGTCCCTCCACCAGCGCTCCCTTTGGCTGCGAGTGGTTCCTCCGAGTGGCTGCTACGAGTGGTTCCTCCCAAGAGTCAAGAGTCAAGAGTCAAGAGTCAAGCCCGTCAGGACGAAGTTTCACGATACCATACCGTCCTCCCTCAATCATCAGCCAACAGATACATAATACATCAAGGTCCTCGAGTACAGTAACATTGTATGCTATTGAACATACATTTTATCTTTATCTTTTCCTCTTCTCTCCTCTTCTCTCCTCTCCTCTTCTCTCCTTCCTCTCTACCTTTTCCTCACTGGCGCATAAATCTTGGGTGGATTTCTAAATTTATCCCATCCAACCACCCCAAAGCCGAAGGACTCATCTCTTTCTCTGTCCTCTCCCTCCCTCGTCCTCTCTTGGCCGTTGAACTTGGTCCCTGATCCTGAACGTGACCCTGGTTCACCTTTCCAATCTGGCTGGCACAAGGGGAGAAGAAGAAGAAAGATTCATTATTCTTTCATTAGTTCAATAATTCGTACGCGAGTCTAGTTCCGTCCAATCGAGTCCCCATTCGCCCATTTTTCCAATAGAGTACTTGTGTGAGATTATTACTCCACCACTCACTTCTGCTCCATCACTACTCTAGAGAATTCCATTCAACTACGTCTCAGTCTCAACCTCAACCTCAATCTCAACCTCAATCCTCAATCCTAACACAACACCACATTCGTTTAACGTTACGATAAAACACAAAGGTAATTCTTGTCATCTATACCCACCATCACCAAAGCATAATCAGATGGCCTAAGTGTGTGCGCGTCTAGTCAATGCAACTATTTCGGGAAGTGGAGGAGAAGAAGCCATCGAGCTTTTAATTCTCACACGCTTGCGTCGCGAATAATTACACATTAATACTATTGAGAGAGGTCCAGCGATGAGGTTATCATCATGGCTGAGTCCATCAGCTAGCGACTCGCGATCTATAATCGGTTTCTCACTTCTGCTGTCTTTCGCCCCATCATCGACGGCGATCACCTTTCAACCAGCTCCGGCCGCTCACCTCGATCTTTCGCATTTGGGCCGTGTAGGGTTGGGCGGGGACTTCGATGGCATCTCGCTATATAAGTACCAGGGGCAGAATGAAGATGGATACAATACCACCACGCAATCGGTCATGGCACGATTTCCCACGGGTGAATTCGACTCCTTGGCATCGGCGGATGCATCCATCGCAGCGATGTGCTCGTACGTCAAATCGGATGGGACGCTCGTGGGTGTCGTGATTGGAGGTAATTTCACGAGCTTGGGAAATGTGGAATCGCAAGGCATTGCATTGTTCAATTCGAATACTTCGGCCATCACGGCCCTTCCTGGACTATCAGGATCCGTGACGGCACTCTTGTGCGACGAATCGTCCAATGCAGTGTATGTTGGGGGTCATTTTGATTCTGCCGATTCGTCAAACGTGATCAAGCTGGTGGACAACAGCTTGGTCCCCCTTCCCTTTCCCGGATTCAACGGTCGGGTCAACTCGATCTCGAAGGCTTCGAATGGGAATATCATATTCGGCGGGGCATTCACAGGGCTCGGGAATTCAACGGCGCCCATCACCAGCAAGAGTAGTAATGCAACTGATCAGCAAATTGTCAACATTTCTGGCGCCAACATTACGACCACCGGCTCAACCACCACTTATGGCTTTGGGGATCCAAGGAATATTGTATGCAAGACGAGCGGGATTGATGGCCCTGGGGATACCTGGTTGCTCGCGGATGATTCTGCTGGGTTCTGGAAAGCTACATTTGGATTTGGCTTTCAACCTACCAAGTTGAGACTATGGAATACACACATAGATGGTCGAGGCACCAAGACCTGGAGATACACAGCTCAGCCAATCAACGGAATCATGAATTTTACCTACATTGACCCAGCTACTGGGGCCAATGCATCGTGCACTTCTGAATGTCCTTTGAGTGGCAATGCCAGCATTCCATACCAGGACTTTCATTTTGTGAATTCGGTCGGCATGGATGCCTTTCAGATCGATATATCGGCTTGGTACGGTCGTGGAGGCGGGTTGAATGGGATTCAGCTCTTTCAGGATGATATCTTTGCCTATGCCATCAATGATTTCAACGAGCCTTCGTGTGCTTCTTTGCCAACCGCTTCGAACACATCCTCTACTGGCCATTGGACTGTCAGCCCCTCATTCCAAAGCGTGGCAGAGTACCTCACGGGTCAATTCACATCCGACACAGCAAGCTCGGCTTCTGTAGTATTCTACCCCGACATCAGAGAATCTGGAAATTATACCGTCAAGATGTTCACGCCGGGGTGCATTCAAGATAACACCTGTTCAAGCCGAGGATCGGTTGTCATAAATGGAACTGTGGCCAATGGAACTTCTAAAGCCTCCGCAACTTTTGGTTCACCCGTCACAATCTTCCAATCTAATGACTACGACAAGTACGATCAGATATACTCTGGTTATATACAGGCGGCTAGCGATACTTTCCGCCCTTCCATCACCCTCATGCCCGGCGGTCAGATACCAGGAAATTCCGAGAATTTTACGATTGTAGCTCAACGTGTTGGATTCATCTTGAACAATGCTACCAGCAGCGGTTTGAATGGCCTTTTCGAATTTGATCCACACCAAACGACCTTTGATACTTCTGATTACCAAAACAATACGATCGATCAAGCTGGTACGACGCTCAATGATGATGCTGAGGTCAATGCCGTTGTCACTTCAGGCAGCACTACTTTTGTTGGGGGCAATTTTTCTGCAACGTCACTCGAAAACATTTTCTCGATTTCAGAAGCTGGTGTGACTCCGTTAGCCTCGCGTGGTTTAAACGGCGAGGTTCTCACCATGCTCCTTGACGGCACGACCCTATATGTTGCAGGGACTTTCAGCAGTAATGCAGCTTCCACTGCAACTACAGGTCTAAGCAACATCGCTGCTTATGATATCACACAGAACAAATGGAGCGCATTAGGAGCCGGTGTCAATGGGCGAGTTTCATCAGCTGTACCGATATCAATGAACATCACAGCCAACAAACCAGAGACGGTGATTACCTTGACTGGGGGTTTTGACCAGCTCCTTGCATTTGGAAGCAATGCTTCTGTAGCCGTCTCTGGTTTTGCCATTTGGGTGCCATCGCGCAGCAATTGGTTGCAAAATCTTGACATTGCGACCATGTTGATCAAGGGTCAGCTCACTGCCGCAGTAAATGCTTCTGGTGATTATATATATGCTGGTTCACTTTCATCCTCGCAACTCGGCGTCAATGGGGTGGTTTCTCTTTCAGCCGGACTGAGCCCATTTCCTGTCGATATTCATGCATCGAAATCACAATCCACATCAACCTTATCGAAGAGGGAGAATACTTACCAAAACATTAGCGGTGTTGTGACTGGACTGTTTTATGAGAGTGGCTCGCGAAATGTTACTATTCTTGGTGGCCATTTCACTGCCACTTCTACCAACGGGACTGATGTCAATAACCTCGTCTTCATTGATGGCGCGAATCACGACACTGTCACGGGTTTTGGATCCGAGATCGACGCAGACTCTACTTTCCGTTCATTGGCCATACAAAATGACATGCTGTACGCTGGAGGTTCTGTTACGGGCACTGTTGGTGGAGGAGAAGTGAATGGGCTTATCTTATATGATCTCAAGGCTTCGACCTTTGCATCGCAACCACCAGCTCTCGGCGGAAACGGAAAATCGATTGTTGTCAACGACATTAATGTGAGGACGAAGACTGGTGATCTATATGTTGGGGGAAGCTTCACTCAAGCTGGATCTCTAGATTGCCCGGGGGTTTGCTTGTTTACCGCCTCTGCATCCCAATGGAATCGTCCCGGAACAAACCTCGAAGGCACGGTAAACACAATGCTTTGGGCGAGTGACACCTCTCTCGTCGTCGGTGGATCATTGTCAGTTGACGGTGCCAATGTATCCTTGGCGACTTATGATACCAAGGCCCAAACGTGGACCGTCGCTGATGGTGCAAGTTCCATTCCAGGAACGGTTACTTCTCTTGTTCCTGCGACTAGTGACGTCTCACAATATTGGGCAGCTGGTACCGCATCTAATGGATCTGTATTCATTATGAAGTATGATGGTACAAACTGGCATTCAGTCGGCGACGTATTCCAGAGTGGCTCAATCATTCGTGGCCTTCAGATGATGCCCCTTTCATCAAAGCACGACAACTCGGATCTTGTCCCTGCCAATCAAGTCCTGATGGTTACTGGTGCTATGGTGTTACCAACTTTTGGTAATGTCTCGGCCGTTCTATTCAACGGAACCACATTTGCACCTTTCGCACTCACGAGCAGTACCTCAAATACTGGAGGGTGTATGTCGCACATTTTCTCTCAAGAGAATAACTATTTCAAATCATCTGGTAGGTAATTGAATCAAGTCATCTTCAACCAAATTCTAACATCATCATAGGTGGTCGCCTTGCAATTGGCTTGGTTGTACTTATTGCTTTAGCAATCTCTCTCGCATTAATATTCCTCCTGGTTGTTGCCGGCGTCTTGGCAGAACGTATTAGAAGAAAACGCGAGGGTTACATGCCTGCACCCACGAACAGTTTCGATCAAAGTAATGGAATGTCCAAAATTCCTCCACATCAATTGTTCAGCTCCCTTGGTCAAGGTCGAGCAGCAGTCGAAAGAGCACCTATGATTTGAAACGACAATATTACGACGGCGTAAAATGGGAGGGGGGGTTGGTTTCAAGGCGTTCTGGATAGGCTAATATGCCTTTCTTATTCTTTCTCTTTCATTGTTCATTGTTTCAGCATACCCCATTGGAGTTTTACATATTAAAGTGATGCCTCTATCGCTCCATGGAGTGATTTGCTTTACTTTTCTTTTTAATTTTCTCGGCAGTTATGCAGATCCAGCGGCGTTACCAGTTTTCCTTCCCATCTTCCCACATTACAGCGAGGCTTTAATGTCTTTACCCACAAGAAATTCTTCCAACACATCACAAGTCGAAATCTTTTTTTTTGTTTCTCTACCTAATTTGTAAAAAAAAAAGATATAAAAAAAATTCAACAAAATCTGCAGCCATCGTCACCAAGGTTTGCGAGTGGTGGAATTAGCGTGGAATGGAAAAACATTTTGATGGTGAACTAGCTACGAGTAGATTGCTGAAGCAGATCTTGATATTTATATATACTTTTTTTTTTCACGCGGTTATGGAACCCCTTTATGTATGGATGTTTTCGTCTTCATGGTTTCGCGTTGGGGGAGAGGGGAAGAGGGGGAGTGGAATTTGTGGAGAGGAAACGGGCAAGATAGTAATGTATTACAATTATACCACAGTCCTTCTTTTTTCTCTTTTCTTTTTCTTTCTTTTTTCCCTTTCTTTTTTCTTTCTTTCTTTCTTTCTTTTGTTTTCTCCTTTCTATGCTCCCTTTTTTACTATTTTTTTGCTATCTTTTTGATTGATTGGTTGGTTGGGTGGGAGGAGGTTAGAGAGGAGGAGGATGGGAGGATGGGAGGGTGAGGGGGTGAGAGGGTGGAGG
>NGKF01000035.1:67526-78138 GCA_002162555.1 Monilinia aucupariae | reverse complement strand
CCCCTCCCCCTCCATCCTCCCACCCCTCCCTTGGACATTTTCTCTCGCGGCTGTCCTCTGCGGTAGAGATACTTACTCACACACCCCCATCACAGTCTCCAGCCGCTCTCGTCCAGCCACCCAACGCGCACGCTCAAACCCAATCGCCCATTTTACCACCCGTGCACAATCAGTCCACGGCGACGCCGACGGCAAATGTCAATCGCGATGCAGCTTCGCCCGTTCCAGCTCCTGCCCGCACAAGCACTCCGGTACCGAAGGTAAATGGAAATGCGGAAAATTCCTCGAGAGCTACAAGTCAACATCCGGATACAGGCCCGTCATTACCCACTGAAGCAGGTGTACATGGAGCGCCAGCGCGAGTTTACTTGAACCAGACTGTTACAGGAAGTTTACTGGAAGGAATGAAATTGTTGGCTAAGGAGCAGTATGTCACTGGGACCTGTTGACCAATTGAATGGCCTTCTGGCGGGTATGGCTAACACTTGTTGCTCGATAGACCAAAAGATCCTTTGCGAGTATTAGGGGAATTTTTATTGGCAAAATCCAAGGAAGTGGAAGGGGGACATTAATCATGGATGGAGTTTATTTATACCCCAGGGCATATCAAAAGTATTGTAAGAGTTTGGGCGTTTTAAGGAGTTGAATATATCATATCACATTGATTGAGCATTATTGGACCAAAAGACGAAGCTGTAACTATTTCTTAATATTTCATTTGCTATGTAGTTTTTATACCACTATAGAACTACTCCTTTCCAGGAAAGTAGCATGATTCATGATGCAAATATTTCTACACCCCAACTCCATATCCATTTTGTCATGGTGAAACTTTTTATGCGACCAAGGTGCTGGCAGTGGCACTCTCGTATCTCCAGGTTGGTGGGAGAACACCGACGGTCTTGTAGTAACGGGAGAGACGGTGGATACGGGACTCGATAAGAATCAAACGGAACTTGGAGTCCTTGTCCTTGCGGTTACGCTCAAGATGCTTGCGGACAGCGACGGCCTAAATTTGGTAGATTAGTATAGTTCAGTGTTAGCTCGGGAGTTGAAAATAGACATACCTTCTTGATCAACATGTAAAGGTCCTCTGGGATCTCAGGGGCGAGGCCTATTTTTGTCACTCTGTCAGTCTATGACCAAGCAGAGGCTCATGTAAATATTCAAAATGAAACATCATGGATGGGCAATAATCCAATGATGCCATATATGAATGTCTTCGTGTAATATAGGATATCATACCATTGGACTTGAGGATTCTAAGAATCTTGTTACCTGGAAGAATCAAAGTTAGCATCGCATTCAATTGAAATCCCCAAATTCAACCACATCAATTTTCCAAGTACAGCGAAATCCACATACCAGTAACAACCTTGACTTGAGCGATACCGTGAGAATCTCTCAAGACGACACCGATTTGGGAAGGAGCAGCACCCTTCTTGGCAAGCTTGCAGATTTGGTCAACGACTTGCTCTGGGGTGGTCTTGAGCCATGAAGGAGGAGCGCGGGAGTATGGGAGAGCAGATGAAGATATTCCCTTTCCGTTGGAGTGAAGACGACCCATTTTTGCGGTATTGTCGACGGTGATGAAACTGGTCGTTAGATGGAGATTGTCGAGAGGAGTTGAAGTTTGAAAAAGTTCGTCGTCGCAAATATTATCTTCCTGTGGGTTGGTGTTCGCTTAGCGTAGGGTAGAGCTAAAGTGTTGAAACTAGTCCCAAACATGATTAGCGCGTCTTGATCATCATAAGAAATTTCTCAAGTCCAGAACATGAAGAAATGCATCGACAACGGCAATAATAATGATCATATCATCGCAAATTGATTCCAAGCCAACATTTCTATCTTGTACTAACTATTGATATATCGAAGATTGAATCGCATCCTTATTCATACTTATTCAAATGTAAGCAGACCCCTTTTTTCCATTTACACCCGACCGAGAGGATTTGATGATGATATATTATTTTTACTATTTTTCTGGTACCTCTTGTTTTAGGAACCTCTGCGGAGGGGACAATGAACTCACTGATTCTCTGATTGATCTTCTCGGCCGATACTGCTTTGTGATACTGCGCAACTATTCATGAATTCAAACTGACCTTGAAAATAGAATACTTTTTTAACAAAGCGAATTTTCGCGTGGCAGCCGTGATCGATGGTAGAGGGGGTATTGGCGTTGATGGATACCAAAAGCATCTTTGTGGGATTGTGACATGACCACCAGCGGACTCACTGTTGATGTACCAGTTTTCTCGCACATGGCCATTTAGATTCGAGACACAGTGCATATTGTAATGCTATGTTCCTCCATTTCTAAAGACAGCTAGGCCTACAAGATGGCTTGGAGTGTTGAGTGGAACACACTTGCTCAAGGAATGTACTGTCAAGATGGCAGGAGGGTACAACCTCTAATGCATTGCCCCATAGAGAATATGAATAGTTTTTGAAATCTTACAGTACCATCTATCTATTTCATCGACACTTGTGATTTCTTTCCAGTCAATCAGTAACTTATATTACATATGATCATATATCATTCCACTGAAGTCGGTCGAGTAGATGTTCTCGAAGGATAAGCGAAGTCTTCTCATCATTATCACAATCATCACTAGCAAAGCTGCTGTCGGGTACCAGATTTGATTTCATACTTTGCCAGGCCGACTGCATTCAATCTTCAATCTTCAATGGTCTCATCGACGTCGCTACGGTTGCGAGATACAAAAACTCAAAAGTACGTAGGTATTGTATTCAAATTATCTAAATGTTGCTTAGAAGCTCCAGTGAACTCCCAATATCTCCTTCTGTGAAACAATCAGTATACGAGTATTTTCAATCAGCAAATTTATCATCCAATTTGTATTTGTTACCAGGACGTTATAGATAACACTTACCTTTCTCCCACCTCTCTCCCATTCATCCTTCTTTCAATATAATTGTTATACTCGTACAGTACTCGAGTATACCCTCAGCAATCCTCGCTCAACGCTCTCCAAGCCATTTGCCAACATTCGACTTGATACTTCAGCACCAACTGATTCCACTCATTGTTTACTTTTGACACCAGATTTAACAAGCTGTTGAACATTGAAACTCTATCAATGGTTTAACATTCAAAGAATTATATTAAAATTGAATGATCTATTAAAAGATTTATACTTATCTATATTTCAGTGAAATTCAATTTTAACATTCAATATAATTAAGTTTATTTTTTTGAAAAAAAAAACTATTTCAAAATTGACCAAAATATAAAGTTGAAGATCAAGTTTTCATACCAAGTCGAAATTTCAATCAAACATTTTATGTGTATTGACATTTTCAACAACATTTTTAAGGAAGCTTATTCTTTGATGGGATTTTGATGGTTTTGAAAAACAGTCAGTCTTGTGAGTTCGTACACCCATCTGCATGCTGCAAAGTAACATGAAGAATCTTCACCATTGGGAGCCAGGAGATTATTTGATACATCCGTAGCGAAGAGACCGTCTTTCTTCATTGATTCTACGTTGAAATTTCCTATACTCGAGTAGGTTTCTCGTTTCCCACTTGATTACTCGAGAATCTCTTTTCATCCTTTGATCACCACTGATGGGCCAAATGAATAAAATGAAATACAACAGCATTTGTTTATTTATCTGTTTGTTTATTCATTCATTCATTCATTCATTCACACCTCTAATCCTCTCCGCCAAACCCATAACCTGAATCGCATATAACCCACCTCCACAAATCCCATCAAGAGGAGGTCATTCCTCCTCATATTCAATAGCCTCCACTATACTAATGCGCCACATCATTCGCAGTAGTCTGTGTACAGATATACCATCGTACCCCCCGCACCAAATCAGCTCTCCGATTGAGCAAATCGAACGGCAGCTCGATTTGCAAGTGTTTGTCTGCCATTTGAGGCGACGGGCGTCAAATAATCCCGCATGAGTCTGGGCTTGGAGCTTGGAAAAATATGTCTTGCATCCTGATCCCATGGATATGAGATGCCGTTGATCGGATATTTGGTGGCGATGCGGTGCGGTGCGGTGCGGTGATGCAAAATAATATGTATTTCTAATATTGAAGTATCGAGTTTCAAATCCATACAGAGTACACATACACACCTTGTTTCTCCCCGGTCATGAATCTTCATGAGATATTCCCGCACGCGAAGATTTTTCTTGTAACTTATGGTATGTATATATACATATATATGAACAATAATACACATCAACCCATCAACCCATCAACCCATCATCCATCAACACAGGGACTCAAGTCTAGTACCGCCCATCCCTTCCCTTCGTACACCCTTCGGATAAACAATATCATCCCCAAATCTCAATTATGACTCATGCAGCCCCCCATCCACTAATCAGGTGCCAATCTCGTTACGGCTGCTAAAAGAGCCAGGTAGGTTTGTTGAAGTTTCCGGACGAGGACGATATTCTACTGGTCGCTTGTAGTGTGTTTATGGAGAAAAGGTGGGTTTTGATACTGGTGGGAAGGGTGGCGGGTTTGGGGTTAGGTGTAGGGTGTAGGGTAATGTGTAGTGCGTAGTGCGTAGTGCGTACAGTGTAAAGTGTAAAGTATAAAGTGTTCAACAGTAGATTATACAAGTATGATAATAGAGGGAAGAAGGGGAGCAGAATCCCGCAATCAAATCAACAATCATCGAACCTCCTCCACTTCATCCCAAAAATTGCTCCTCTCCGTTTCTGTCCCCTCTCCTCGAGTATAGTATAGAAGCATATAGAATCATAATCCCAATCCTAACCTCATAAAAATGAAAATATATAAAGAAATCAAAATAAAAAATGACAAAATTTTAATATAAAGGAAATGCTTCTTCAAGACTTAAACTTCAGTAATCGAAATCAGAACTACTACACTACACTAGAACATCGATCCGGTTTCTCGCCACTATCCCTTCCTTTCACGTGTCGCCTCGAGGTTTATGTTCGTATTCGTTGGACTGGAAGATCGTTTTGTGGGCGCGTGCGCGCCTGTATTCCACATGTTGTGTTTGAGGAGTCGAAACTCGATGCTGATGCTAGTATTACTGCTCGAGTAGGGTAAGGAATGCTATTACTGTGCTGCGAACATCATGGTACATATGAATTTGAAGGCCTGGCCTCCTTTTTAGAAATCCTGAAATGTGGGATTTGGATTTCATACTCGAGTATTCATACCATGGTACCTACTAGATATGTGACGCACCCACCAGAATGGCAGGAAGGATCAATCCCTGTGTTTCACGAGCGAAAGCAAGAAGTGATTTGAATGTATTCATTTATATCTTTATCTTTAATTCATGAGGTGGATGAACGCTAGTGGAAGTACAGAACATCGCTAACTATATCTAGACCGGATTAAACCCCCCGCCTGTTGGACTCTCCGGATTGGAGATGTCCTATATGTATACCTGCTATCGATGTAGCAACATTGGTGCCATCAGTAACCTGAGAGGTTCCGATGATCCTTTCGGCCCCTCAGTAAGAGGTTATCTGGGTTGTTTTCCCCATCATCACATCCCTTTTGTCGAGTTCCTTGGTGACCCGACCGACTTTCTCATATGCATAGGAGAAAGACTTCATGTGCCCCGGGTTCCTCGTAACTTTCCAATTGGACTCATGTAGGTGGTCGTCCAAACCTATCCAGCATTTGGTACGTCTGATTTCGCGTGTAATGAGACAATAATCGCCCGATCCAACATGGCTCCGTTGCCTAGCCAAGCCTTCCAGCAACCCAACTCCCTTTTACCCCTTTGCCAAAGGGTAGTGTGACGAAGAGAAAAATCGCTAAAAACGAATGTTTGCAAATAAATAAGAAAGACGTGTCGTTACAGAATCATAATTTGTTCATGCTAAGTGGATCCATAGGTGGAGCGAATGTTGTGGTCGAATCCCACGAACCCGTAAGATGAGGTTTTGAGAACGATCGTGATGATGGATTATATCTTGCTTCTCTTTCAAAGTAGTCTGGTGTTCCTCGACCACTTTTTCGAACGGGCGAGATGGGGCTGAGGGCATCTGGAGTATCGTATGCCGCAACAGACTTGCTGTCGCCTTGGTCGTGTTCCTTATTGAGCATTTCGTATGTACCAGGGCCCTTGGAAACTTGAGCATCGGCACTAATGAATTCATTGTCGGGCTTGATTTTGCTTCTGAACATATCAGCCCAGCCTGTAAACATTGCTTTCCTTCCCAAGAATACTGCTGCCCAGCAACCATTGCACTTGAAAAAAAAAACTATTAGCGTTGAAGCCGAGTAAACATGCAAACGAGAAGAAAACTTACAGAAAGCATGATAAGGACGGCGCCGAGAGTAGCTTCGTTCACGACTATCTCGCTCGCGAAAGGCAAACACGCTTTCTTATCCCCAGCAGTTTCAAGCAAGCACAACAACCATTTTTGGCCCATTTCAGGATTCTTGAGGATGCTGTTATTTATATCGTCCACGAAGACAAACACAACCGCAAAGAAGATGACGTCGGTAACAATCATGATTGCCATAGCGATAGCTCTCCATTGCAACTCAATCACTCGGTGAACTCGACGATACGCTTGTCGTGGAGTGACGTTGGATACACTGTTGGTGTATGATGGTAAGACGGGTGAAGTGTCGGTGCGCTTTGAAGTATCTGCGAGTGATGAAAGACAGACCTTGATGCAGTAGCCGAAGGTAACGAACTGAATGATAGCAGTGGCGCCAGAAACAAGTAGAAGAGGAATCCAGAAACCTGCGAGACTGTTCTCGTGATTGATATGGCAAGTATCTCCGAATCGAAAGGAGACACCACTAAAGATCATTGCAAAAGTCAATCCAATAGCTGGAATTCCCCATCCCGTGATGAGAGCTCCCCACATGAATCTCTTTCCAATAACCACTTGCCAACATATTTGAAGGTGCAAGGCAAGAGATCTTAAGAAGACCCAGATCACGCCAGCCCATCCCCCAGTTATTATAAATGCGCCCGAGATTGCGCAAGTGAAGCTGCTGGTCATATCATTCGGAGTGATTGCGTTGTGACATTGGTCGGGCTGCGCGCTTAGTGGTACAATGAATCCCAACTTTGGTGAGAGATATCAGACAACGGGTGACAGACGGGTCGAGATTGGTGAACTCACCTGCACCAATACCGTAGACATAACCAAGCATATACTGAGGTAGTGCCTGTGGGTCTTCTCTGCTGGCAAAAACGCAAAACAAACCAACAAATACACAGTGCATACCATTGCTAGTACATTAACCCAATCGGCGGATCTTGTAATGGCGGTGATATTGTCATAAAACCAGTCCGTCTGAGGACATGGCAGGCAGCAACTAACCCCCGCAGCGCTGGAGCAAAATCTACCATTGACAACTACAGGTTGTTAGTAGGGCGCAACGGAATAGAAGATAGGGATGACATACAGCCACCGGTTGATGGAAAAAGGTCTGCCTCAAGAAACGGAGCAGGACATCGGCCCTGGCCAGCAACTGGCGAAAGAGAAGCATTCATTGCGAAAGTAAAGGCCAATGGCAGTATCAAATAATTACGAGACCAATCGAGTATGGCAGCGGTCAGAGGTGTAAACTTCACCGATTCTCACAGAAGACTGGCCGTGTCTCCATGCACAGAAGGGAATTATAATCAAAATATGGTGCCGCGACGTTCTTCTGCAGCTGTCAAATGTACTTCTTGAATGGTAAACGTTTGTGATCTCCTGAATCAGTGGTGAGTGATGTTTGAACGCTCCGTGGTATAATAGTCTTTCAGGAGGCGATTACTATGCGCTTTCACGATACTTGAGATGGTACTAAAGAAGACAAAAGCGTATCAAAAAGTAGGACTGGAAAGTTCATCTACCATATAGAGAATGAGAAAATAGAAACGAATTTCGATGTAGGGAATAAAGCACAACCTTGCATATGTATAACGCGACATAAGTGCAGTCGGGTTGGGCCATCATGGATCTCTGGCTCTATGATGAACCAGGATTGGATTTCCTCAAGCCTTCCTTGAAGGCTCGAAGGAGAGCAGAATGAATCCCTGTGGGAGGGGTGGTCCGACCAGAAAAAGACACGGAATGAAGTCTGGAATAGCAGCTAGAGCTTAGTGCTTGACCGAAGTGGGATATAAACGCAAATCTGACATCTAATTGGAAGAAAAGGGTTGTGCGTGACTACAAGATCACAATGATTGAACAAGGAGGACAGAGTTCCTGGGCAATTGGATTCAGCAGAAGAGCATGTACGCGATCATCGGCGTGGAGGAATGGCGAGCTAATGGCATTCACATGGATAAAATGGCTATGGTGCCTTGCAATTTGCACCCTCCGATGGCCCACTTCGCTCACGCATACCACTGGCTCCTTGACTATACATTCCCGGACACTAGGCACGGACGAGAGATTTCCAAGAGAAGAAAGTAAAAGTTAAAAGGGTGCAGTAAGCCTAGTTGCCAACCGATCGGGTCTTAGGCGAAAATCCGAGAGCTGAAGAAAGGAGGAGTGTTTGTCTACCTCAGCGAGTGCTAGTGCTTATTTGTCACGCATTTAGCTGTAAATTCTAAGGATAGTTTTGACCCTGTGGATTTAGCTCTCATATGGCACTTGCGTCACAATATTCTAGATTGATCTTTTTCTCATCTGGTCGATAATCTCGATCATTTACACAACTCTATTTCAGATAGATCATCGCGCTGACAATTATTATGTATATGTAAAGCCTCTATGTCTGCTCAATGAAGATCAAACCACTCAATATTATCTATAATATTATTATTGTATTTTTATCCTCACCACTCCCATTCCCGTGATCCTGTATTGTAGCTATCCTCCGTGGTATTATTGTTTTCAACCCCCAGCCTTATCTTCCCCTCACTAGAACTCCGTCACTTGCTAGGTGTTAGCCATCACCCGTTCGCTTATATACAACTTGCTTGATCTTATTAATTCACCTCCTCATCCACTTGTACGCATCTTTTTATCTACTTGCAGATATGCAGATATGCAGATATGCAGATATGCAGATATGCAGATATGCAGGTCCGGAGGTCGCGCACATAAGGTCGCATTCCATCATTATTTCTTTCGAATGCCTTGTTCAACATCACAACTCATTCTAGCAACTGATGATCTTGCAAAACTTTCAGAGATGATCGTGATTCGGAGAGAAAAAAGCTACGACGGTACTGGCAACTATCTCCCCTAAACTAAGTTTGAAGATCGCAACGTCATCGTATTATTACCCCAAAGTTCCACGGAACAAAAAGCGAGAATCTCCATGGGCTCGGGTCCGATATCTAGATTGAAGGATCCCGTATCCAAGCTCGTCAAGCTTGGGCACATATATACATGTTCCCAAAGCTGTTGAGTTTGGACCTCCCGAACATTCGGCAAGTCGGGCTGAAATCATACGTTGTGAAACTTGCCTTTTCTGAGAAGTCGAAACAGAATGTCACAATAGTGGAAAAGGGGTCTTGCGCACAAGAACATATTTTGAAATACCCGCTTAACGGTCCTTTCCGTGATGGACTGACTTGCTTGCCTTGATGAAGTATAGTGTTATTCGAGCTATAATAGTAGTAGTAATTCATAATCGATTTGATCTATCTATAGCTATAGCTACGCTGATCATACGATTTGCTTATGATATATACAATAATAGATGTTTTATAAGGAAAAAGTAGAAAAAGCTTTTACAAAACAATTTTTTATTCTTCGAAAGATTTTTGAGATGTTTATGGCTATTGTTCGTTTTATCAAACATTGATAACCTATGATATCGGCAAATTGAAGATATTCTATCCTGCTTTGTTAATTAGAGTTAATATATCGAATTGCATAATCATTACGAATCAAAAGGTATGCTTTCTCCTCCCAGCTTGGATTTGAAAGTAAATCTCCCCCTTTTCGCACCCCTCCGAGCTATAGTATTGGTAACTACCTCAGCCTCTAGCGTGTTTGAACTTCAAACACGCCAAGAGATTCTGAGAATATATAACACACACATCATTTTTCAAAACTAAAGAACTCAAAGTAGAGGTAGAAGTAGAAGATCATAGTAGCATGAGTATATGCTTGATTAGACTTTAGCGAGATATTCAGCCATTCAGAGCCTTTATATTTATGAATATATAATCTAAAAGACATGTTTTAAAATATAAACCGGACCTAAAATAATTTACTGCTATATTATGATTAGCTCCTTGGGCTACAGTATTAAAATCACAAATAACGTCTTCTCCATTCTATCGGTTCCTTTTTATACTTCGTAGAGAGGGGACAGAGGCTATTGGTCAAGTCTTGGCTATCATACCAGTAGTGCATCATGCTAGGCTAGGTACGAGCACACAGACATACATGTTATCTGGTAAGCTATTCTGCTGTGCCATTCGCGCACACCACATCTATAATTAAAAGCGCTCTTATTGAACTTTGTATACTCCTTTTTGAAATTGACACGCGATCTCATCCGACTTTCATCTTTTGTCCATAGAATAAGGCTGAGTCGAGTGGCTTGGCTTGGCTCATCATGCAAAGAAAGAAGCAAGGTTATAAGTCCCCTACCTCACATTCGGGCCACCCCCTCATTTGGGCCACCATTTCACACCAAAAATCACGATTTTGAG
>NGKF01000035.1:26665-67109 GCA_002162555.1 Monilinia aucupariae | reverse complement strand
AATATTTATAACTTTCCAACGAAAATCTTTAAAAAAAAACTATAAATCTTTTTATATTCTCTAAATTAAATGAATCGAAATGATATATAAAAAGAATATATTATTATTTGTAGATAATGTTTAATCTAAGATTATATATTCTTCTTATATAAAATTAAGAGTTGAATCCATTATTATGAGTTGTCAGCCGTCCGCTATGACTAAAGCTCAAGCACTTCATCAATAATGCGTACCGTTGTTTTTTACTCCAAGAATATAAAGTACCGAGAGAGCTTCCTTGTTTATGTTTACATTATTACTGTTGACATACATGTAAATCGACTACATCTCGGGCCTTACGGCGGACTCGTAGCAAACTGTTATCTACCGCTCCACAGTGTCCCGGTTCCTGAAGCTAACCCTTGGTCTGGAGCTAATGCGAATGAGTAGTCTAGACCGGTACGTACCAGAGGCCCCCGCTACTTTGGAACAATATAGCTGTGAAGCACGCTGAGAGGTTGAATTGCTTTTTGACACATTCACGCCATTGCCCACTAGAATCATATTACAATGACTTTTCACATCCAATGCAACCTTGTTCTTGCTTGAAATTTGACGCCGAAGCCTACGCCTGTCAGCTCCAATCGCTGGTGGAGAAGCATATCATAGCATGGATAATATTGCCAACCGTTGGCAGCCAACGTGCAGGAATCACTCTGGGAATCTACGAGTAGATCCGTGTGAACAGAATCGAGCACCTGCAGAACGATCTAATTTAAGCAGAGATTATCATCTAACGTGTCTCAAAAAGGCCTGGTTTTAATTAATCATCACCCGCTTCAGTAATTCATTTGCCATACACAATACTCGATTCATATATAGGATTCGATTCATACTCAAAAGAAGCAACCTTTTTTCATACAAGATAGATTAATTTTCAGCCTACTTACATATGCCGTATCGTGCGCAAGCTACAATATGTACCTCTTTCTCACAATAGCTTCTTTTAATATTATATTAATATAAAGTCCTTGAAGATGCCGTGATTATTAATCGTAAAGATGTTAGAAAATATCATAATTGTTTATTTATTTGTTTGTCTGTCTACTCTATACATCGTTGAAATATTCTATATATCCTTCAACAACTTTATAATACAAGATTTTGTAATACTCGGTACAAATGTCAAAGAATCTAAATATAAACTAATTTGAAAAATAAAATAAAAACTGAATTTTTATTATTATTATTAAAACTACCGACTGTACATAGAAAATAAGGAATCTCAACTCGCCAAGGCCTCTTCTGTGCTACAAGCACATTTCCTGTAGACGTTTCTTGCACTGGATATGAAGCTGGGAACAAGACAACGCTAATTGCCTCCGCCCATTATCATGTACCTGTTAATAAGGTTTCTATCAAGATTTCCAGGATGGAGGCTTCTTCCGTCTGACCCCCTTTCACGCGTTGGCCTGTGTGAAAATCCTCATCCTTGATCAATAATAGAGTAATTGGAGACATAAAAATTCTTCAAGTTTACCAACGGCCTACTCGAGTATTTCGGATTAAACTCTCGCTAGATCGAGATCGATAGAGCACGCCCTCAATATACAAAAACCTTATCCACATCTAATCTCCTATGGATACTGATAATGCAGCAGAATACTTACTCGGTAATGGCTACATTCCTACTTGCGGAATCTTGCCTTTCTTGTTTGCGACGGCAGCACGGCACTTGTACCTTCGCCTGCACACATTCTAGACTGTGCCTTTTCGGTCTTCCATGTCACGATAGCTTTCCCCATAGGATCGCTGTTAATTCTTCGAAAGATGAGCCGAGAGCCGGGGGTACTTCCTATCTCTGAAGAGAACATCCATCAACACAACTGTGTATCTTTTCATCCAAAAGTTCACGAACTAGTTGAAGGTCTACCTACTTCACGGCCCAACCTCTGTCCTGCATATTATTCTTTAGCCGGCTCATACAGCCGTTGAAGCAGCTAAGCCCTACGATTTCGAAAAACAACTACATTAACCTTCAGGCCTGAGTTCCTTTATAATTCCTGAAGCTATATAAAAAATGAACAATTTGCATGACCGCGAAAGATTTGCATTCAACATACTGCCAGTCTATCAGAACGAGATATGTACTGACCTTCGCCAAGTGGTCTTCGCTATCTCCCTCGTCATGATTCATCAGCTCCAAGTAGTAGGTAGTATGTACTAACTACTCGAGTAGTATGTACCTCTCTCGGAGTTTCCCCTCGTCAATATCACCTCCGAACGTCCGACCCAACTCCTTGGAACAGCTCGAGACTCGACTACATATCCATCGTGCCATTGCCTACAGTAGTCCTCGACTATATCCAACTTAATAGATCCTTACTCGTACGCAGCACACCATTGTCTTATGCACCCCCGTCGGCACAGAGGGACATATTTCAAATAGGCGAGAGACCAATCGTTCCTTGCTGGTGATACAAACTTCAAGGTTCGTGCAGATGTACTAGCATGATTTTATGTTTTTGGTGAGAAAGTACCTAGAGAGGTAAGAAAATAGCGTTGAGAACGGATTCAAAGGGGAGATTCAAGGTTTCACTGCACGCGAGATATCTAGGTTCTATAACGAACCTTACCTGGGTATTTGCTCACCTCGAAGAGCGGGTGAATGTCAATGAAAACCCCCCTAGAAGGCTACGATGATGATATGGTTGAATTGCACGACAGCTTTATACGTCACTGAGGTAAAGTAGGGTTGGGCTCTTTACGTAACCTAGATACGATAATCGTTGCAAACAATAAATCGCAACAATCATAAGTAATTTTGAGATGCAAAGATGTGTAAGAAGTACGTAATGGCAAAAATCTTGTGACGCTTATACCGTAAAAGAGCTGTTTAAAACAGGGTCAATAAAGTTCTTAGAATTTATTACTACTTGACTATATTACAAAAAAGAAATTGTTATATATACATGAACTATATAAATAGAATACATACATAGCACATACTCGCTAATCAAGCATATGAGCCATGATATCGTACATATGCACCGGAACGTCTGCTATGCCAATTGGATAGCGAAAACGTAATATTATCCCCCCTCTTCAATAAAGCTTATTCTCGAACAATTATCCATCAATAATCCTATATTATACCTTGTACAACATTTGCCAATCAATTAAATCGAGCAAAAAGCGTTTGTTGTAAACCTTGCGATTATTGTTACAAAATATATAATTATATTTGCTTATTCCTAAACAACAATATACATATGAGCATTTCGCAACAAAATAAATGCTTATTTAGCATTTCGAAATAGCAAAATGATGTTTATATTAAAAGGGTATATAACAAAAGCTTTTTTCCATTGTAAATTTAAATCTATATTCAAATTATTTCAACTTTTTTATCAAATTCATTACTTTTTTTATTGCTTTTTTGAATATATCTTTCCACGCCGGTAAATCGAACAATTCTACACCGAGTATAACAAAAAGATTGTCGAATAAAGGCTTTACTAAAAGACAAAGGTAATGTAAAAATGCAGCGAACGTGCAAACAACGCTAACAACGAAGCAATTGAAGTTAAAAGCGTTTATTGTAATTAAGGTTCCTTTTTTTTTTTTCTTTTCTTTAAAGCAAAATTATAAAGATGATGAAGAAAATCAAATAAAAAACGATGATGGTCTCGATAAGCAAGGCTTTTTAATTGATCCTGCGGATTAATATTCTTTTCCTTTTGGGCAACAAACAATAACATTAATTTAGCACAACAACAATACGCATTCGAACATTTGAATCGTTAATGCAAGATTTTGTTGATAAAGGTTTTTTATAATAAAAGGTTACATTGAAACAACAATAGCAATAATAATAGGATTGGATATCAACAACGAAACAATAATAATAATAATAACAAGATTAAGCGTTTACAATGCCGGCCTGGATTAGTAACAACAACAAAAAATTTATTGCAAAAACTCTAAATTAATCGAAGAACAATAACAATAATATATTTGAAACAACATATCGTAAATTGTACAAAAAGTTTATTAAATCGTTGTTAAAATCGCTAGCGAAACCGTTGTTCGTTATTAACAATTATTTCGAAAATCTCGAAGGCATATGTATACTATATATACGAAGTTGCTTTGTAAAGAATTCAAAAAGAAAATGTTATATTGTATCGAAGCAAAAAAGAAAGCTTTGCTTTCTTTGTTATAATCAAAAGCAAAAATATAAAAAGGTTTTAAAAGATCAATTATTAAACGATTTTTTGAAATATCGCAAAACGTTGTTAATCTATAAACAAAAAGCGAAGGTAAATTATCTTTTTCTTTGATCGTTCTTTGTAATATTGTTAATAAAGAAATAGATGGCTTTATAAATAGAGTTTAAGTATAAATTCTCGAAGAAAGTGTTGAAAAGAATTCTAGCGAAGGAAAAAAGGAAGCGCGTGGAAAGGATCCACAAAAAAAAGTTAAAAAGATACCAAACGCATAAGAAGCTTGAACAAAAAAAAAAGCATAAACAAGTATTAAAAAAGGTTACTTTGAAGCTATAGTTAAAAGCCAAAACACTTTAAACGGCATTTTGTTTTAAATAGATAATATTTCTTTTTTCTCTTTTGATAGCTTTATTTATCCTTTAATTAAATAAAGTAATGGGAATTGATCACCCTGTATTTATTTCAAAGATTTCTTTTTTCTTTGTATCACATTAAGGATCGCGTTACTTTAATTGGTATTAATAATAATAACAATAATTTGACGTAATACAAAAGCTTTTTCGAATAACCGTAATTACAAAGTAGCTTAAAAGAAACATATTCAATCGGCGGCGAATATAAGCTTGTTATTATTAACGTAATTGTAATCGTTTTTTTTATTCTTGTAAAGCTTGATTCATTCGAATAATAAAGCAAAAGGATTAAACAATATAAAGTTCGTTTAATGGAAATTATATAACTTATAAAAAGCAATTTTTAAATCAAAGACAAAATACTAAATAAAATCGACGTTAATGTTAAATCAGAAGATACAATATCGTAAAGAGTTGTAGATCTTTTTAATAACAAAAATTTTCTTTATTTTTATCACGGAGAATAGCTACGAATATATAATAAAGTGATATCAGGAAGAGATAAAGGTATAGGTATAAAACAATGATTATATTATTGTTTGTCCTTTTAAATACAAAATCCATTTGTTTTTAATATACTTATATTCATATGATTCTATATGATCATTATCTAACTTTGAGATTTTAAAGATTTATAGTATAATAATCTATAATATTATAGATCTACAATATAATGATTTTTGATATTATAATATATTAATAGTTATAAATCTAGATGATCCTAAAAGAAATTAGTATATTAATTAAAAAAATTCAATACTATATTAGTATAATAATGTATAAAGCGTTTATATTAATCTTGGAAACTTGTTTAATTAGTAGTATACTAAACTTTTAACGCTTCGAAGCTTTTTAGCTTCAATTAATCGAAAAATAAATAAAATGCCTATACATTTACTTTAGAAAAATTCAAGGCTCATATAGAATCACAATATTCTACAAATATATGATTATTATATATTTTATACTTTTAGTGTAATATACTCTTCAGATTATATACTATGTATATAATCTATTTACAAAGTAAACAAAATAAATAAATCTATAACTTTGTACTATTTGTGTAATCTTTTGTTAATATAAACAAATAAACGAAAACTAATCTAATAATATATATACAATTTTCTTATAAATAGTTGTATAAATAAATAATTCTATATGATTCTATAGATTCTTGGATCGCTAATTTTATAAGCAATAACAATTATGATTGAGGGCATTTATTATATATTTGTTATATTTAATTGTTTTGTAGCGTATTATTGTTTTGTTATGATTTTCATTATTTAATTATATAATAATAGTTTTAATCCTTCAATCCTTTAATTCTTCAAGCCATCAACAACAACAACAATAATAATAACATTAATAATAACAATATCAATAATATCAATATTAATATGCCTTGCTGTGCTTACTTCTTCCAAACCGGGAACTTTTTCTATGCTCGGGAAGTATTAACCGCTTTTCGTCGCTGTGTTGTTTTTTCTTTTCCTCCTTCTCCTTTTGCTCTTGCTTCTTCTTCTCCTTTTGCTTCTCCTTCTCTTTCTACTTTTTTTTCTTTTTCGGATCCTTTTGGATCGTTTTCGGGATACCCTTTCTACATCCCCATTCCTTTTCTTTATCGCCTTTATTATTGCCTTTCGTTTTTTCGTTCCCTTTTTCTTTACTCCTTCGATTCCTTCCCTTTTTGTTCTTTTTAAACTGGTTTTAGCGAAAATAACAATAAGAATAAAAATGAAAATCAAAGTAAAGATAAGAATAAAGATTTTTTATTTTATTAAAAAATAAATACTATAATTATTTTAGCAATATATCATTTACATTTCATAAGATTTTAATAAAGACTTTAGTTTTAACTCTACAAAGATTGAATAGAATAATGAATTGAATAATGAAAGATTTAAAATAATATTTTCCATTTCTATTACTTCTCCTACAATAACTCTTTATACCCCCGCCAAAAAGATTCGATTTAAAAAACCAAAGAATTCTTATCCGTATGTGTAATATATAAAGTCATTAATTATTAAATAAAAAAATGGGATTTATTATAAAAATATAGATTTCTAAAAAGCTCAATATTATCGATACTTTATGCATATATATTAGTCTTTATCGGTATATTTGTATATAATAGCGGATGATTTTTTGGCTGTGAAAACCGATAATAACGAAAAAGTATAATATTCTTTTTTCGCTTTATATTATAATTATTAATTATATGATTATAAAAAATAAAACGTTTTTAAATTGTTTTTCGAAATGTTTTAAAATATATCAATTTTCAAATAGCTTTGGAATTGGCGCAAGGTGTATTTGCGTTGAAAGCGAATATTTTTGAAAGCGGGTATACTTTGGAGAACTATTTTACAATAGCAAAAATGAAAAGGAAAAAGAAGAAGAGAAAGATGAATAGTAATGATAATGAAAAGATTACTCGAAAATAAGCTTTTTTGAGGTAGAGATGAAGAGTAGAGATTGAGGTAGTGGGGTATAGGGGGGAGTATTGTAATAATATTAATTTTATTCGAATATTATATAATTATTGATTATTTGATAACCTTTGTGATTCGATCTTTAGTATCTTGTATATTGATTAGTTTAACAAAATGTTTAAACTTTTGTTTAATGAGATTTTTAATAAACCTATTTGTTAGTATATCGGCCATTGATAAATATGTAATTAGGAATCGCTTATTAGCGTATTCTTAACAAAACCATATATTCTGAATATCTATATGCTTAAATTTAATAAAGATTCTTTTATTTTTTTTAATTATCAATCGAATCGTTTAAGTATTATCGCAAAAGATATTAATAAGTTTCTTTATCAATATTCTAATCTTTTTTAAAAGCTGCAATATTGCTATTACTTTTTTAATCGATTTTTCTATATTTAAAAGTTCTACCTTTATAGTTAAAATAGTAATTATGTTTTATTTTATAACTTTTCATACAATAGCATTATTATATAATATAATTATATAGTTTTAAAAAGATCTTTAAGTAATCATATCATTTATAAAGGAAATATTTGAAAAAGTTATTATTTAAAATATATAATTATCTTTATAACAAATAGAAAAGTATCGAAATCTGTATAAATATACGATATAATAATTTGTTGTTATAAAATAATTCTTTAAAGAATTAATATTATATTCGTTTAGTTTGAAAAAAGAAAATACTAAATCGGCTTTAATTATTATAATCGAATACAAGATTGATTTAACTTTTTCCTAATATTTTTTTATTTTAAAAAAAGAAACTATATTCTTATTCTTTTCGAATATTATAATTAAAAATGGTATAATTGCTTTTCCTTTTATAAAACCAAATTTGCAAATAATCTTATCGATATAAATATCGTATATTAACCATAATTTCTTAAATTATTGATTTCTAATAATTCGAATCTTTAGAAATCATTAAGTATCATTAAAATTTTTAAACTTATATTTAGCTTTAATTCTATTCATTATTTAATCCTTTTAATATTTATATTTTTTGTAATAAATCATTTGAATATTATCAATAAAGAATAAAATGAATATATGAAAATCAAAAGATATAAAGATATAAGGCTTTTCTTTGCATTTTACTATTTTCAAGTTAGTGAATATACTTATAAACTTTTTATACCAAAATGCAAAAAAATCTTTTAAGCTATATAACGTATAATCGAGAGTAATAGATTTATCAGGTACTTTATACTCATCTAATATATAGCATATTATTGGATTCCCAATAGGATTTCGAAATATATTAATGAAAATATTTACAACGTTGTATTGCTTTATTTCAAAATTATTCTTTATTATTATTATCATCATTATACAAAAGGATTATATAATAAGCGTAGTTGTGTAAATCGATTTAATTATCGCTATATTCTGAAGATCTCCTTTAACTATTAGTTATAATCTGTAACAATCGATATAACCGCTTTAATCATTTTTATAAATAAATATCTATTAAAATAGAATAGATTTTGATTTAACCAATATTGTTTTAATTTCTCGTTAAATACCTCGATCCTATAATGCTTTAATTTCGTGGTCATAATCCATTTTGAATTAATGTCCAAATATATAAGTTTTAAGATTATGGAAGAACCTTAATAATGATAATGCTATTGATTTTAATATTTGTAAAAGATTCATAATCTTAAATTAAATTAAAAACATAATTATCGGTTTATATTTTATTGCAGCAACTACTATATTATGTATAATGATAAATTTACCATTTTGTTTATTTAGTTTATTCTTTTGTTTATTAGGCTAGAAAGTGTTATAGAATTTATTTAATCGTTAAAATCCATTTTTAAATCTGTATGATTAAGCAATTATGATATTAATGAAAATGTTAGTTTTGTAATAACCATTTGCTCATTAACGCAAACAATTTGAACGTTTGGTATAGTCTATTATTTAATACTTTGTATGATTAAAGATTATATCAACGTTATTAAACATATCGAATTTAGTATACTTTTTAGTATTAATATTAAGTCTAGAAATCTTTATTTATAAAATATATAATCGTTTAATAGCTTTATTAGATATAAATAACAAAAAAGATCTTTTAAACATATTCTTTTTTATAAAAAGCAATACTATATCTCCCTTTTCGTTATTGAGAATTAAATGATCATTCGATTTACCGTTCTTGAAAATATTATCTAACGCTAATATTAATGATTTTGATGAAGTCGTTGATTCTTTATAATCAAAATCTATATAAGTTTTTCGTAAATTAATTATTTTAAACGGATTTTTATTCTTTGTTGTAAATATAATTAATAAGGATTTTAATTCATTAAAAATTGACGTTGATTTATTGATTCCTATAACTATATCGGGATTTAACAAAGTGCTATACTTATTATTATAAATTGAAGTAAATAGTAAAGATTTTATCATTAGATTCTTTTAACCTTTTTGATCTTCAATCACCCTCAAAGTCAAAGACTCAAAGCGTTTTTTATAATTAAAACCAGGAGTATATACGGTTTTAAATTCTTTTTGTACAAATCCTCCAGTAAATTCATCATTTACATTCTCTAAAATAATATCATCCAGCGATTCTATTTGCTGAATATTCAGTTTAACGATCAAATCTTTAATTATTTGGATTAATATAATATTAATAGTTTTGTTATAAAGATCGTTTTTATAAACAAATCTTTTATCAAATTTAATATTTCGTATAATAATAACTTTATTGAATATAAGGATTTAGATATAGAAAATTATTATAACAAAAATATATTCGATCAAATATTCAATATATACTTGCAGATTAGTTTTATACTATTTTACTTTAATCTTAGTTTCTTTTTTCTTATTCAAAAAGTATATATAGTAATTATACCTATATATCGCACTTTAATCGGGATAAAGATTGTTAATGATTTTTCGTAATAACGATAATGAATATTATCTATAGTATTGCTTGAACTAAGAATTAATTATTTCGTTAAAGTATTTTCAATCTTTTGCTTTTAATAGATTAATGTTATATAGGTATATAGCGGCAAAAGCGGCTTTTATCTATATCTTATCCGGCAATCCAATTGAAATACGCATTTTAATCTGTTTAATAATGATTTCTTGCCTTGCGTATTCCGCTTCTTCATTAGGTTTATATATAAAGGAAGGGGAAAATTCAAGTTCTATACCCTCTTCGAAAATCCATCTCTTGAACATAATATTATTTTTGATCCCTATTACGGATATATCATTATCTTGTTTAATTACTATAATATAAAAACTATATTTGCAATAAATCTATATAATGAAGTTCTTTATAACTTTAGAAACTTTGTTATATGTTTTCTAGATTAATGTAAAGGTAAAGATTTTTCCATTATACATATCCTTAATTATTAGCAACTATAATATTTTGTTATAAGCATAGGGAAAATTGAATAAATCCCATTAAACCTTATAAAAAGGTTTAAATAATTGATAATTATTAAATAAACATAAAACAATCTATTTAATATATATATATAAATAATCGATATATTCCATCCGAATAATTTCTTTAATCCATACTTCTCTAACCATTCTAATTAAATATTCCAATGCTTCTTTGCCAAAATGCCTTGATCTTTTATACTACAAATCGTTTAATTCTAGTCAAAGTTTTACTATTTCGTGTAATTAAAAGAAATGCTTATTGATTTTTTGGTTTTCGATAAACATTATAATATTTATATTCATAGAAAGATTAGATTTATTAGAATAATTGAAATAAATATTGTATTTTAAAAAGACAAAGTTATACTTTCTAATACATTAAACAATAATAATGTTATTAATCTAATCGCCGATCCTAATAGTAGCGTTAAATTCATTAAACCAAGTACTCTTATTACGAAGTAGAGTCTCGGATATAAGATTAATATAAAAATCAAGAATAAGCGCAACATTAATCAATATAAAATCTATATTATTTAGCAAAATTCCTTTAATTACTCTTTCGCTACAATCAACCACTAATAAGTTTAATGATTCTGCTTCGATGTAATTCGAGATATTACTAAAAATGTATTTTCTTTTTATTAAAAGATTTGCATTGTTGATAATATACATAGTATTGTAATTATTCAATAAAATACAATTTGCTAGTATGTACATGGAAATAATTATAAATGTAGCAAAAGCGCTAGTATATTTATTTGGGTTAATAATGCAAAAAGCAATGTTGTAAAGATTCTTTTTTTGTAAAGATCCATAAGGTTGATTAGTTTAAATAGTAGAAAGCTATTCTTTTTTGGATAGAACGCTTCGAAGATTGTTATATTTCTTATCTTTGATACATTTATTAATCTCTTTAACTTGTTTTTTATTAATAATTCGAGTAGATTGTTCAACGTATTTATCGGTAAAAGCTAGTTTAACTATACAGCACTTATCCGGTTTATAATAATGATCTAGATTAATTGGTTGATTTTTTTTACAAGGATAATGCTAAATAGCGTTTTTGGCTTTTCTAAATCCGATGGCTTGTTGAAGTGCAGGTTCAAGGGTAAAGAAGAATTCTTTTAGCAAAGGGTTACAGGCTATACAATTTATATAATCAGCAAAAAAACTATTATATTGTTTTAGGATAATAATGTAGCATTTTTTCTTATCTTCAATGTTCAAAGTAATTAATTATTATTCCGACCAATTAAACGTAAGTTTGCTTAGTAATTCCAAGAATTGTTTATATCTACAGATTTCTTGGATTTTTAAAAAATTATAAATTAAAACTTGGGTATAAAAAGATTTCTATTTTTTACACTATTTTATTGGATTTATTTTACCAATGTAAATACTATTTAAATGATCGATATATTTAGTTTAAATAATCCTTAGAATTGTTGAATCGATAGAAGCAATCTTTATTTGTAATTAAGCAATGATTTGTTTCAAAATTCGATTTTGTGTAATCTTCTAAAAGATTTCCAAAGCGTAGGATAAATCGATTATAGATATAATCTAATCGAATATATAGCGGAAATTACTATAATTTTAGTTATATTTACTTTTCTAAGTTCTGTAGATCTTTTCTATAAGTAAGAAAGTTTTTGAGAGATCCTTTAGTGTAATAAGAACAGAATTCGCAGGAAGTTTAGGTTTAAGCATTCCACCTATTTCGACGTCAGTAGCGTATCGATTGTAGGCTTCAAAGTCCATGGTATGTTGATTATAACGTTTACAATTCTTTTCAAAAATCATAATGTCTATGGAAGAAGCTTGGGGTGGATTAGCACTCAACCAATCACGAAATTGGTAATTGGAAGAGTCAAGGGAATCTAAATCTATATTGTTCCAAATGTGCTTAAAACAACTAACGTTCTTAAAGAATAAATACCAAAAGGATTAATCCGTTTGACTATTCAAAGTGATTTTTGATATAATAAAAAAAATAATTAAGGATAATAGAAATATAATAAGAAATGATTAAAGATCAAAAGGAAAAAAGAAATTGTATAATATCGATATTCGAATTGTAATTGTTGCAAAGATTTCGAATACAAACCAAGCTTATAACTATTATAAAGGATAATTATAAATATATAATAAAGTGATATCAAAAAAGGATAAAAGTATAAATATAAAACAATGATTATATTGTTGTCTATCCTTCTAAATACAAAATCCATTCGTTCCTAATATACCTATATTTATATAATTCCATATGATCATCATTTGACTTTGAGATTTTAAGAATCTACAGTATAATGATCTATAATATTATAAATCTATAATATAATGATCTTTGATATCATAGTATACTGGTAATTATAAATTTAGATGATCCTAAAAAAGATTAGTATATTAATTGAGAAGATCCAATATTACATTAGTATAATAACGTATAAAGCGTTTATATTAACCTTGGAAACTTGCTCAATTAGTAGTATGCCAAGCTTTTGGCGTTTCGAAGCTTCCTAGCTCCGGTTGATCGAAAAGTGGGTAGGGTGCTTATACGCCTACTCCAGGAAGATCCGAAGCCCACGTGGGATCACAGTGTTCTACAAACACGTGATTATCACGTGCCTCATGCTCTTAGCGTGACAATTTTCTATTCAAAATCATCAATAATATTGATAAACGATAAAGGCTTTTGAATTTAACCAAGAAAAAAGTTGTTATAAGTCTTCTAAAGCTTATCGAACAAAAACATTAAATATATCTTTATAATAGCAAAAAATTCAAAATAGAAAAAATTATCTACTCGATCTATAATCTTAAATCGATTTTGAGTAAAATAATTAAGCTTTTTAAAAAATTGTTAGATAAAGTAATCCTTTATATTTAACTATATATAATCTTTGATATCGAAGTTTACAATACAACAATGCGAATTGATGGATTAGATTATCTTTTCTTAAGCTCAAAGAATATTTTTTTTAGTATAAACAACAACTATTTGATTATATTCAACGAATTTGTAAGCGTTCTAAATATTTATATTTTTTATTGAAGAGTTATCCTTGATATCCTAATCCCAACTATTATATAAAGAGTAATTATAAAAAGCTTTAAAAAGCGATAAACTTTTAAAAGATTCGTATAAAAAAATAAGTTGGGTGTAATTCATTATAAATAAGAATTTCAATTAATCGTTTTGATAATAATTAACGAATAGATATAAACATTGTTGCAAATATTGATTATAGATCTTCGTTTAATTATTTGTTTAAAAGTAATAAACAATAAAAAGCTTGATATTAATACTTAATAATCGATTGAATTTTTGTTAGAACTCTAAAATAAATTAAAGACCTCTATTCAATATAATCGATTTGAGGGCTTTATAATATCGATAGATATAGTATAAGTAGAGTTTAGCTTGCTTGTATAAATCAACTTTTTTGTAGTAAAGAATAGAGATGGCTTGTTTTGTTAATCGATCAATAATTACAAAAACATTATTATAATTATGCTTATCCTTATTAAAACTGCAATAGTCCATAATAACATTTTGCTATACTTGTTCAAAAACGAAAAGCAAATATAGCAAACCAAAAATGTAATCTTATAATACAGAACTACATTTATAAACGTAGCAATTGCGTATATATTGAGCAATTGTTGTAAATATACCAGGCTAATAATATTGTTTTGATAGCAAAAAATAAATCTTTTTAATTCTAGGATATATTGTAAAAACTGAATCATAAGTCTCTCGAATAAGGAATATACGAAAGTTCTCCGAATTGGGTATTACCAAGCAATTGTTAAACAATAGTAAACCATTCTGAAAAGCAAAGTATTTATAGCTTTTGAATATTTCGATTTGTAAAGCTTATAAACTATCAAAAAAACGATTAGTATCGAAGATACAGTTAATAATATTAAAGTAAAGAACAACAAAAGCCAAATTTATAATAGATAATGTATTATTATTGATTTTCTTCCTCAAATCGTTCTGTATAATCCTTGTATCGATTTGATTATTCTTTATAAGCTACTAAAAGCAATTCTTTTTCTTTGTTTAATTTTGTATATCGAGTTCGTTAATGCAATATATAAAGGCATTAACAAAAAAATTATTTTTGCCGGGATAATATATAATAACAAAGTTGTAATCAACTAGCAATTTGGCTTATCAAATCTATCAAACATTTAAAGCTTTAATAATTATAAAATATTTCAAAGCTTTGTAATCTATATAAACTCGAACTTGATAAAGAAAGCCAGTTAGTTTTAATTTCCAATGGTTAAAGAAATATATTATTAATATTATCTCTTTGTTGTAAACCTTGTAATTCAATTCAACAAAAACTATAGTTTTGGAAAAGTATACTACAAGTAATCAATCGTTATTATACTTTTAAGAAAGCATATTAACAATTATTTTATCCGAAGCGTTGATTTCAAATATATAAAAAAAATTGTAATTGTAATGCTAAAGCAAAGAAGCAGAAATAAACTTTTATTTTAAAACGTTGAACATATTACAATACAAATCGTTGAAATAGAACAAGGTATTAGCTTTAATAAGTTTTATCAAAAGTTTAATTATAATACCGTAATCTTTGATAAAACAATAATAAAAATTGCAAAAACCAAAGAATAATTGAACTCCTTTAACAATTGTAAAGTATATCCAACTCTTAATTACTTTTATTTTCTTTAGATCAATTTTAACATTTTTGGTAGAAATAATAAATCCGAAATATTTGATATGTTTAATGTTAAATTCGCATTTTTTGAAATTGGCTTAAAGACTAACAATCTCAAATTAAATTAAGATTAATTTAATTTGAGTTTGATAATCTTTTTTGTTCTTAAAATAAATCAGAATATTATTAAAATAAACAATACAAAATATATCTAAATAATTAAAAAGTATATCGTTTATATACTTTTGATAAATTGCTAAATCGTTTGTAAAACCAAATAATACGATTTTGTATTTGTAAGAATTATAATGTATACGAAACGTAATATATTCTTTAAAAGCAGAATCTATCCTAATTTAATGAAAGGCTTAACGAATATTGAGCTTTGTATAGATCTTCGCATTAACAAAATATACAAACATTTTGTTAATCAAAAGAAAAGGATATTAATCCTTACGGATAAGAAAATTCAATAAACAAAAATCGATATAAAATCGGAGTGTACTATTAGCTTTTCGAATAAACAAAACAAATATTATATAAAAAGCTTGATTAGGCTTTATAAATTCTTTAACTAGATTGTTAATTAAGTATTCTTTAACAATTTCTAATTGTTTCAGCAATATTTTGTAAAATGAATTGTATTTTAAAATTTTTTCCTTTTCATTTTCTAGTATAATTTTGTAATCGTATAAACGATGAAATAATAGCATATTCGAATCGATTTTGGAAAAGGCCTTTTGAAAAACTTTGTATACCGAAGGAATTGAAGATTCTTTGTTAATAGTAACAAAGGCATTGTTTAAATGTAATTAAAATCCAATATATTAATAAATGTTTATAACAATTAAGAATTGGTTTTTCTAATTCTGTTCTTATCAATGTTTTTGTATAATAGCTTTGATATCGTTGATAGTAATAGCGAAAAGCTTGTTATATTTGTATCTTTTATACAAAAGTTCGAATTATACAGGCGTAAAAGTATAAATATCGATAATATCGGATAAAAAATAAAGCAACGATTTATAAAGTTTTTATAGTTTTGCAATACAAACTTTTTTAAGCAATTGTTAAAAAGCTTTCTCGAGTGTTTATTGAAAAAAAAAAAAATCGAATTTCTTTGTAGATATAGAATCGAAGGGTTGTACTGTAGATATAGTGATAAATTTGAACTAAGCGTTTCGTTATTGCTAATAGATATTAAGCTTATCGTTTCTTCAATTAATGTTTTATTGTACAAATCGATCGATCTTTTTCTATTTCAAATTACTTTTCGAAAGCAATAGGTTCTAACTTAACAAATATATAGATGATTGTTCTAAGAACTATTCGAAGCATCGATTGAAGTAATCGAACTTTGTTTGCAACTCTGAAAGTTATAATTTACTCAATATAATATTGTAAAAACTTAAGTCTATAATAAGAAATGAAACGAATGATTGCTTTCAACCATTAATCGAAAGATTAAAAAAAGTATAATAAATAATAACGCGACCCTGCGCATTATTGTAATCTTTAACGCTAATAAAAGTTTCAAATGAGTAATAATGTGGTTTAAACAATAGAAATAAAAGAATAAAGAGTATAATGTTAACGAAAGTATATTCGTTTGCTTTAAAATCAAAAAGAGTATTTGATTTAAAAGAATATTCGTTTTTGGAAAGGATATAAGGTAGGGTTATAGCTTAATTTTCCATTAGTTTAATTAAATCGAAGAATCGCATATCTTTAATAACATTTAAAAAAAAGTCTTTGTTTAAACGTTTGCTTTTAAACGAATGTTTTTCGTTTAATGTATTAATTTAACGTTTTCAATATATATCTAGGGATTAAAGTGATCCTCAATATCATAAAAGTTTTCAAAGGATTTATTGTCGATAGCGACAACGGAGTTAATAAAGATATCCGCTTTTATCTTATAGAAGCTTATTTATAGCGTTTGAAAGTAAGCTTTGGGAATAGAAAAGAAAGCGACGTTTTGAATAAAGATTCCGAAAATTGGACTTTTAAAAGTTCCAATATATTCTGTTAAAGTATTGCGTAACGAATAGAACGATTTGAACTAAATATATTAAACTACACTAATATCAAAATAGTTAACGCTTTGATTTGTTTGGAAAAGGTGAGCTAATATTATAATGAATGGCTTCTTAACAAAAGCAAACTTTTGAAAAGTATAATATCTATTTCTTTTTTGTATAAAAACCTCGTTTTTATTAACCTTGATTAGTTTGTTGATTAGCTTTTTTATAGTAAGATAATTGTTCTTATAAAGAGCTACAGCTTAAACTAAATGGTTAAAAATCTTGTTTTCAAGATCTTTAAACAATTGAGTATCGTCGATGATTTTGGTTTAGATTACCAAAAGTTTGAAAGTTTTATACTATTTCAAAAAGTAACTATATTGAATAGAAAGATCGTTAAATATCTTCCAATAGTTGTATTAGATACAAATACGTTTAACCTTTATAAGATTGTTGTAAATTGCGGCTAATTAATGTACTAGTTTTGCATTAATAAAACGAGAAACTTGCGTATACAACGTATAAAAATACTTTTGGACTTCCAACTTTATCTAATCCATAATATAAGTATATCGGGCTGTTTCTGAATCGAAAGTATTAGTATATAGATCGAAACGTTCAAAAACAAATATACTTTATAAACTTGTTCAAAGTTCCATATCATCGCTTAGCTTTTTGGTAAAATTAGTTATTTTGGGGTGATACAAACGAATGGAGTAAAAGGAATATAAAAGGTTTAGGGAATTGTACCTGCGAACAAAGGATCGATCATTTTTGATGTAGCGATTATTACCAAATTCGAAAAACGAAAAGCTAAGGGCAAGGTTATCAAGATTATTAATTTATAATCTTTTCGAAATTCTTTTACAATTTTTGCAAAATTGATATTGTTCTTTTACAATAAAATATCGATTAGTTTTAATGAAGGGAAAAATTGTTTCAAAAAGGAAAAGATTAAAAAAAGAAATAATAGAAGCAATACTATATACAACCTTATTGTATAGCTGCTTAATTTCCATAGCTTAAACAAAAAGAATCTCTTGTATAGCGTATTTGCTTTTGTAATCCTAAAAATTGAAAATGCGCAAAATAAAATTGCGAGGAGTACTTTTTAGAATAAAGATAAATCGTAAAAAAAGCATTATTTTTTGTTTCGTCTTTTTATCTTTTCCTTAACTTTGATTTCGAATAATTACATTAAAAGCAAACCCAGGGGTAGAATGAGAAGCTAATAATGCGGATGTAAAGCTCGCTAGCGCGATATCCTAATTAAGAAACGTAGCAATGTTAACGTTGGATTTGCCAAAAAAAGAACGAAATATATCGAAAAAAAAAAAAAGCAAAAAGATTTTCGAAAGTAATGAGGAGTATATCGCCGTTAGATTAAATCTAGTATTGATTTTCTTTTTATAAATAAACGATTTTGTTGTTTAAAAGCATTTCTAAAAAAGTATTATCGAAAAAGGTATTCTTTTAAATAATTATTAGATAGTTAGAATGATTTGATATTTGAATAATAAATAATGTAACGCTTATACTGTAAAAAAGCTGTTTAAAACAAGGTTAATAGAATTCTTAGAATTTACTACTACCTAACTATACTACAAAGAAGAGATTGTTATATATATATGAACCGTATAAGCAAGATACATGTATGGCACGTGTTCGCTAATCGAGTACGTAAGCCGTGACGTCGTACATATGCATTGGAACGTCTGCCATGCCAGCCGGACAGCGGAAGCGTGACAAATCTCAACCCTACGCTGAGTGAGCCCTACTCGCTTGTATTTGGAGTCTGTGCAGTACTCGAGTATATACTCTACTGTGTGCATCTTGATCAAAACGCCATGGGCGGTAGCCCTTGCGTTTATTTATGTTGTGATTTCCACGTTCAATAGAATTATTAAATGTAGATTGTAGGTATAAAAGCTCTTGGCATAAAAATTTGTATGTGAGATCCAYTAAACTATGCCTAATCGGTATGAATTTCCTAATACAATGTGAAAAACCATGGAATATACAATATAATACTTTAGTTATTAATTATTAGTTATTAGCAATGTAATAATTAATAATTATTAGTTATTAGTTATAATATAGGAATAAGATACCTAAAATGCTTCTTTTGATGCAATCGACCTCGAAAATCGATGGGATTAAAGATTTTGTTATAAATCATGAAAAGTTGAACGGAAAAGTGATAACCCTGTTGAAAGAACTATGAACTCAAAGGAAGGACTTCGGTCACGTGTACATGGATGGAGTTGCTTTTCATATACTTATAATTCAATATAGTAAAAACAGCTTGAAGGTTGTAAGATTATGGTATAGATAAACCTATTTATGTTTTTCTCTTTTATTAATACTAATGTATTAGTAATACGATTCTATGATCATGTGACCTTCGATTATATGATCCCAATTATTTATTTTCTATATTCAATCATTGATAGTTATATAACCTGCGATCACATAATTTTCGATTATATAATCTATATTCCGATACTGGTAACTCTCTAAAAGAGTAATTGAATCATATCCATGGTAACAATCTTCAAAAGAAACAAATCAAATAATTCCTTAAAAATCATTTTTTTTTTTATAAAGAAATCTTTTTTTTCCCTATCCCTTTTTCCATCCATTCTATTACCTTGATATTGATTATATTGTTATCGATAAGATTCTTTAAAGCTTAATATACTTTTAACTTGATTATAATATTTGCTAAGTTTAATTCTTTATCGATCCATTTAATCTTTACAATCTCTTTACATTCATACAATTATCGAAATACTATTATATTAATCATCAATTTTTTTTCCTATATTATTTCGAGTTTTGTAAAATATTAATAGAATGATTTGGAATTTGTATATATTGTAAATGAAATCTTTTGATTGATGAAGATTTTATTGATAATACTTTTGATTACAATACTAATATCGAACCTTAGTAATATTATATATAATTTCGATGTTAATACACTTTTTGTAATTCTTTTACATTTAATCGAAGATCAATAGATTAGGTTTGCTTTATTGTATTTGTCTATTAATACAATGATATATTCGATTTGTAAAAAGAAATCTTTGTTATTAACGAAGGATGTATTAATAAATACCATTAATTTCAACGAATTCGGATTTAATATTATATATTTCAAATCTTTTGTTTTGTTGTTTATTTGCTATTAAATATATTTGTTAAAAAGATCCGCGTTATTTTTATTCGGATTAATTATTTGAGCAGTAAAAAATAAATCGAAAAATGTTTCGGATTGATTTATAATGGTAATATATGCTTCTTATATATATTGTACAATGTATTAATCCTTTAAGGTAGCAGCTTTTCTAAGTTTTCTTTGTATTCCGAGCATATTTGTCACGCTTCCGCTGCCCGGTTGGCATGGCAGACGTTCCGGTGCACGTGTACGCTGTCACGGCTCACGTGCTCAATTAGCGAGCACGTACTGTATATATATCCTGTTTATACGATTTATATATATATAACAGTTTTTCCTTTATAGTATAATTAAGTAGTAATAAATTCTAAGAACTCTATTAACCTTGTTCTAAACAGCTTTTTTATAGTATAAACATTATATTATTTATTATTTAAATATTAAATTGTTTTAGCTATTTGATGATTGTTTAAAAGAATACTTTTTTCGATAATATTTTTTTAGAAATACTTTTAAACAACGAAACCGTTTATCTATAAAAAAAAGATTAATACTAAATTTAGTTTAACAACGATATATTCCCTATTATTTTCGAAAATCCTTTTGCTTTTCTCTTCTCTTCGATATATTTAGTTTTTTTTCCAGCAAATCCAATGTTAACGTCGCTATATCTCTTGGTTAAAATACTACGTTAATAAGTTTTGCATCTATATCACCAATTTCCCATTCTATTTTTGGTTTTGCTTTTAATGTAACTACTCAAAATCAAAATCAAGGAAAAAATAAAGAAATAAAACAAAAAGCAATATTTTCTTTACAATTTGTTTTTATTTTAAAGAGTATCTTTTATAACTCTACTTTGTACATCTTCAATTTTTAGGATTGCAAAAACAAATATACTATACAAAAGGTTCTTTTTGTTTAAACTATAGAAATTGAACGGCTATGCGATAAGGTTATATATAATATTACTTTTGTTACTTTTTTTTTCAATTTTTTCCTTTTCGGAACGATTCTTTTTTTTATTGAAACTAATTAATATTTTATTGCAAAAAAACGATATCAATTTTGTAAAAATTGTAAAAAAACTTCAAGAAGATTACAAATCGATAACCTTGATAACCTCGCTTTTAACTTTTTGTTTTTCGAATTTAATAATAATCGCTACGCTAAAAGTAATCGATTCTTTATTCGTAGATATAGCTTTTTAAATTTTTTATGTTTTTTTTATTTTATTTGTTTGTATTACTTCAAAGTAATTAATTTTACTAAAAAGCTAAACAATAATATAAAACCCTAAATAAGTTTATAAAATATATTTGTTTTTAAATGTTTCGATTTGTATGTTAATACTTTCGATTCAAAAACGGCTTAATATGTTTACATTATGGACCAAACAGAGTTGAAAGCCCAAAAGCATCTTTATATATTGTATATACAAGTTCTTTGTTTTATTGGTGCGGAATTAGTATATCAATTAATTGCAATTTATAATAATCTTGCAAAAGTTAAATATGCTTATACCCAATACAATCATTAAAAAATGCTCAACAATTCTTTCACTCGATATAGTCATTTTTTGAAATAGTATAGGATTTTCAAACTTTTAGTAATTTAAACCAAAATTATCAATGATACTTAGCTGTTCAAAAATTTCGAAAATAAGATTTTTGATTATTTAATTTGAGCCATAGCTTTTTATAAGAACAATTGTTTTATTATAGAAAAACTAATCGATAAGTTGATTAAGATTAATAAAAACGAGGTTTTTATACAAGAAAAAAACAAATATTACGCTTTTTGAAAGTTTGTTTTTGTTAAAAAGCCATCTACTACAATGTTGATCTACCCTCTCTAAACAAATCAAAGCGTTAATTATTTTGATATTGATATAATTCAACATACCCAGTTTAAATCGTTTTACTCGCTATGTAATATTTTGACGGGATATATTGAAACTTTCAAAAATCCGATCCTCAAAATCTTTATCCGGAATATTGCTTCTTTTTTTACTCTCAAAACTCGTTTTTAAACGCTATAAATAAACTTTTATAAAATAAAAGCAAATGTTCTTATTGATTTCGTTATTATTATTAACAACAAATCTATTAAAGACTTTTATAACGTTAAAGATCATTTTGATCTTTAGATATACATTAAAGATGTTGAATTAATATATTAAACGAAAAACATTCGTTTAAAAGCAAACGTTTAAACAAAAATTCCTTTTTAAATGCTATTAGAGATATACGATTCCTTGATTTAACCAAACTAATAAAAGATCAAACTATGATTTTACCTTGTATCTTTTCCAAAAACGAATACTTCTTCAAATCGAATGCTCTTTTTGATTTTAAAACAAACAAATACGCTTTTATTAATATTATACTCTTTATTCTTTTATTTTTATTGTTTAAATTACGTTATTATTTACTTAAAACTTCTATTAGCGTTAAAAATTACAATAATATGCAGGGTTGCGTTATCACTTATTACATTTTTCTTAATCTTTCGATCGATAATCGAAAGCAATTATTTGTTTCATTTTTTATTATAGATCTAAGTTTTTATAATATTATATTAAATAAATTATGGTTCTCAAAATTGTAAACAAAGTTTGATTGTTTCAATCAATGCTTCAAATAGCTTTTAAAACAATCATTTATATACTTTTTGAGTCAAAACCTGTTGCTTTTGAAGAGTAATTTGAAACAAAAAAAGATTGATCAATTCGCATAATAAAACGCTGATCGGAGAGACAACAAGCTCGAGTCTATCACTGTATCCACGGTACAACCCTTCGACTCTATATCTACGAAGAAACTTGATTCTCCTTTTCCTTTTTCTCCTTAACAAACATTTGAGAAAGCTTTTTAACAATTGCTCAAAAAAGTTTACATTGCAAAGCTATAGAAACTTTACAAATCGTTGTTTCACTTTCTATTCGATATTATCAATATCTATGCTTTTACGTTCGCATAATTCGAATTCTTGTACAAAAGATACAAATACAACAAGCTTTTCGTTGTTATTTTTAACAATATCGAAATTGTTATACAAAAATATTGATAAGAACAAAACCAGAAAAATCAACTTTTAGCCGTTATAAATATTTACCAATATATTAGATCTCAATTACGTTTAAATAATACTTTTGTTGTTATTGATAAAAAACCTTTAATTTCTTTAATATACAAAGCTTTCCAAAAAGCCTTTTTCAAAACCGATTCGAATATACTACTATTTCATTGTTTTTATAATCACAAAATTATATTGGAAAATGAAGAGGAAAAAGCTTTGAAATACAATCCATTTTACAAGATATTGTTGAAACAATTAAAAGTTGTTAAAGAATATCTAATTGATAATTTGATTAAAGAATTTATAAAGCTTAATCAAGCTTTTTATATAATACCCGTTTTGTTTATCCGAAAAGCTAATGGTGTATTTCGATTTTGTATTGATTTTTGTTTATTAAACTCTTTCATTTGTAAGGATTAATATTCTTTCTCTTTGATTAATAAAACGTTTATATGTTTTGTTAATGCAAAGATTTATACGAAGTTTAACATCCGTTAAACCTTTCATTGAATCAAGATAGATTCTGCTTTTAAAGAATATACTATGTTTTGTATACATTACGATTTTTATAAATACAAAGTTGTACTATTTGGTCTTACAAACGGTTTAGTAATCTATCAAAGATATATAAACAATATATTTTTCGATTATTTAAATATGTTTTGCATTACTTATTTTAACGATATTTTGATTTATTTTAAAAACGAAAAGGATTATTAAACTTAAGTCAAACTAATTCTAATTTGATTCAAAGTTATTAGCTTTTAAGCTAATTTCAAAAAATGCGAATTCAATATCAAACGTATTAAGTATTTTAGATTTATTATTTTTATCGAAGATATTAAAATTGATCCAAAGAAAATAAAAATAATTGAAAATTGAATGTATTTTATAATCATTAAAAAAGTTCAATCATTCTTTGGTTTTTGCAATTTCTATCATTATTTTATCAAAAACTACAATATTATAACCAAACCTTTGATAAAGTTTATCAAAACTAATACCCCGTTTTATTTCGACAATTTGTATTGCAATACATTCAATATTTTGAAATAGAAATTTATTTTTGTTTCTTTACTCCGGCACTACAATTATAACCTTTTTTGTATACTTGAAACCAATGTTTTGGATAAAGTAATCGCTAATGTATTTTCTCAAAAGTATAATAACAATTAACTACCTATAGTATACTTCTTCAAAACTATGGTTCTTATTGAATTGAATTACGAGGTTTATAACAAAAAAATATTATCGATAATACGCTTTTTTAACCATTGGAAATTAGAATTAATTGATTTTCTTTATCAAGTTTAAATCTATACAAATTATAAAGCTTTAGAATACTTTATAATCATTAAAGTTTTAAATGTTCGATAAATTCAATGGGCCAAATTGTTAGTTGATTACAATTTTGTTATTATATACTGTCCTAGTAAAAACAATCCCTTTGCTAATACTTTTATACGTTGTGTCGATAAGCTCAATATACAAAATTAAACGAAGAAGAAGAATTGCTTTTAGCAATTTATAAAAGATAACCAAATTGATACAAGAATTATACAAAACGATTTAAAGAAAGAAATCAATAATAACGCATTGTTTACTATAAACCTAGTTTTTATTGTTCTTTACTTCAATATTATCAATCGTATCCTCAATACTAACCGTTCTTTTGATAATCTATAAGCTTTACAAATTGAAACATTCAAAAATCATAAACATTTCGCTTTCCAGAACGGTTTACTATTGTATAACAATCGCTTAATAATACTCAATTCGAAGAACCTTCATATATTCCTTATTCAAAAAGCCTATGATTCAATTTTTATAGTATATTCTGAAATCAAAAAGATTTATTTTTTGTTATCAAAATAATATTATTGGCCTAGCATACTTACAACAATTGCTTAATATATATGCAATTGCTACGCTTATAAATGCAATTCCAAAACTTTTAATATCATTTACAATCGACGACGATATATTACGATACAGCGCCGCATAACATAAAATACATGTACGAAAGAGACATAAAGCGCTCTCTCAAACCATTATGGCGGAAATGGGCTTTACTACATTAGCGAAAGGATTGCAAATGGTCGATAGCAATTATACGCGGCAACAAAACCCTTTTTTACCCATTCTTTTTCAAAATCGAATTAAAGAGAAATTTAAAAATATATTATTTCCCTTTATTGTACCCGGAAAGCTTTAACAATCGATAGCTTTTCAAAGGGTTAACAAGCTTTTATAAAAAGCCAAATAGCAAACAATAATTTGTTGTAAGTATATAATCGTATTTGTTGATTCTTTAGAAAAGATTATTAAAACCTTTATCAAAGAAAAAGTGTATATTATTATATTAATCCAAAAAGCGATTTTAATATATGTTGTAAACGCTTTTATAACAAATACAATTACAAACCCAAAAATCCTTAAAATATAAAAAGGTATAACAATAACCGAAACGCTTATAATATAAACGGGAATTGTAAAGATCTTTAAAGTTAACAAACCATCAATTGCTTTTTAAAGCAAAACCTTTAAAGCAAACTTTGCAAAGAAAAACATTACTAAAGCAACAAAAATGAATAAACGTATTTTTATTAAATGTACCCTTTTCGCGGATCTACATCGCAATAGCCCTTTTTTGATCCGAAAGAATTTAGTTAAAGCTATCCCGGGTATCAAAAACGAAAACATTCTAGAGATGGTAGAATATAAATCGGGTTAAATATTACACCCTAAATCCCTAGAGATAAAGAACGCTTTAATAAAGAATATATACAAATCAAAGATCTATAAAATCATTGAAATTATACGCTTTAATCTTTTAAAGATATAATATAACCATTGTATACATTTGGTATTAAACATTTTGTTTAATGTAATCAACAAACAGATCGAAATCATTAAAAAGATAATAAAAAGAAAAGCCTGGATCCAAACCGATATTACTTTAATAAAATGCTTCAAAAACTTTGGAAACAATGTGGAAAACATTTAGATAATTAATTTTATTACCCCAATTGCTCTTTTTCGCTTATTTGGAGTTATCCCTTTTTCCACCTTTCTATCTCTTTACAACTAAATAAAGCTTTACAAATAAAATTATTAAACTTATTACAATATCTATTGTTGTACAAAACCTATATAATGCAACAATTATAGTATTGCAAAAGCTAAATATTAAGGATTGATGTATAAACTATATTCAATGTTTACGAAATATAACGAATATTACAATCTATTTTCAATAGAATACAAAGATTATTCGCTAACGCTTTATAATACAATCGAAAATAAACCATAATATAATTTGATTAAAGCTTAAATGGAATTAATCTGCAAAAACAATTAAGCGATTTAAAAAGTGTATGTTTCAAGGATAACTACAAGTATTGTATAAATAGTATATACATTTTAAGCAAAAGTTCAAAACTTTTAAACGTCCTAAAGTATGCAAAGCTTTATATAACTGAGCATTGTTTGGATCTTAACGCTTACCTATATCGAGATCCAGATACTAACAACTTTGAAGAAAGCAAACAACAATATTAAACATGTAATAAATATAGCGATATTGTAAAATAAAGTATTAAAACGTTTTAAAGCAACTTTAAGTTAAATAAACCTGAAGCTTTTGTTATAGAATAGTATATATAAGATTTACGTTAAAAATGCGATGGATATTAATAATAACAAGATTATAATAATCATGTAATTGATTAAAACTATCGATTCTATTAATGAGTAAAGGCCCGGATTGGCGTAACAACGAAGACCGCAAAGATAGTTTAACCCTATATATAACAATGGTATAAGCAAATATAGAAAAAGGAGTAAAGGTATATAATGTTTTGCTTTAGTTTGTTTACAAAAGCAAAGCGAACGTAATTTGTATCCAAAAACCCTGAAGTTTACTGGGCATTAAAATACAAAATTATTCGGCATACGAATGCTATACCCTTTACAATTTATAGGAATTGAAGGGAGTAGTCGAAAAGAAAACCAAGCGATTAAGGATTATATTGTATATACAGCAAAAAGTCGCGATATAAACGCAACAACGATGTAGAGAATATTGTAAAGATGTAGTATAACTTAAAGTAAATGATTACTATATAATTAATATTTATTGTAAACTTAATACTATAGCAATAATATATTATATAATGAGTATCACCCCGGCGCATTGTATATTGATTGAAAGGGATTTTAATACAAAATATGATATTTACAAATCAAAAGTATTATTAATTATTCAAAAAGCTTTGCTTACTAATTGATTATAGGATATTGATATAAACTTTATTAGCGAAATAGGGATATTTACTTATTGCGCAAAGTATATAATTAATCTTATTTTCTTTAATATACTTTTTGCAAAAACGATAATACGCTGGGATATGAATTGCGGATTGGACTATTATATACAAATCATTACTATTCTAAAGCGAAATATAATATTTAACAAACACATTAGATATAGAGTTATCGAAAGCGGTTTATATATATTTATTAGTTTTATAAAAAACGAAGTATATTGGTTATCAAAGATCGGAAATATCACTACAGATATTAAATTGAAAACAATCGCGGAATAGTTTATTAATTTATTCCAACAATCAATAAAGATTGTAGAGCGATTAGTAAGCGATCGGGTATAATCAATGTTTTGATGAATTAACGAAAATGTAATAGCGTATAGCTTATATAAACGTTTTGATAAAACTTTTGAAGATAGGAAACGAATATTTATTGCAATATGTAAAGCAAAAAGAAAGTATTAGAAAAGGATAATTGATAATGCATTGGATAATGTAGATTTGTATAAAGTAATAGACTAACACAAAGCGGCTTTTTTTTTTAAAGCTTCATTATTTATAATCGATAGCCAATTGATCGAAGATACAAAAAAGAAAATATAAGCTTTACTAAATAAAGTATTATATAAATACAATAGCATTAACGATTTAGAAACGGATTCGATATTGGAAAGTTATATTTCTATTTTCCTTTGGAATACTATTGTATTCCTTGAAGAAGTGGAATAAAACATTATCGAGGTTTTAAATATTTTGCTAAAAATTAATAAGATTATAATTAAACTTTTGAAAACTTATTGGGATAACATTAAGGAATATTTATACGATCTTTTCGAATATTATCTCAAAAAAAACTATTTCCTTAAAGTCTAACGATTAATCGAAGTAATAATGCTATTCAAAATTGATAAAAAAGATAAAAACTTTGTATACTTTTAGCGTTCGATAGCTTTATTATTCTGTATAAGCAAAAGCTTGAAACGAACCATTGCGAAACGGATAGTATGAATATCGCTAATATACAGTACATTAAGCTTTCAATATTGCAAAGCTTTGCTTAAACAATTAGCTATAGACTTGATCATGGTATTCGTATACAACATGGAATACGTTTTTGCTAGGAAACAAAAAGTTACATTGGTTATAATGGATATTCAAAGTGTATTTGATATATTGCTACCCCGACGGCTACTAAAAAGAATGCAAAATTAAAGCTGATTCATAACTCTTTTGAAATTGATTCAATCGTTTCTATAAGATTGCAAAATAATGGTTAAACTAAAGGATATATATATAAACAAATTGTAAATACAATATAGCATCCCTTAAAGCTCGCTTTTATCTTTAATGCTTTATATATTTTATTTAACGGAACTCCTAAACCAAAACCAAGCTTTTCGCTTCAAGTATATAAACGATATTGCGCTTTATAAAGTAAATAATATATTGGAAAAGAATACTACAACAATTATACAAGATATACAAAAAATCGAAGTGTAAAGACAAGCTAATAAAGTTGCTTTTGCATTAGAAAAGTTGGAGATGATATATTTCACTTATAAGCGCTATACATACGCTCCGGAAGTTGTTATTTTTTTTATATTAACCATACAGCTTATAATAAACATATTGAACAATACAAAGCAATCAACGTTAAAATGATTAGAAATATAACTTGATCGCAAATTTACGTTCAAAAGGTATATTGCGAAACGAATAGAAAAAGCATAGAAAATAGCGTTATATATTAAACACTTTGCTAATATATAATATAGGCTTTTTGCGGCTTTTCTACAAAAAGTTATTATTATATATATTCTATTTTCGTTATTATACAAAGCAAAAGCGTAATACTTAAAACAAACAAAATTAAGTACAAATAGCGGCTATTTACAAAGCATTATAGTAAATATCTATATAGAATCATATATAGCAAAAGCAAACAAAGTGATTAATATAGTAACAAAAAGCGTATTACCAATTTGAAGGATTATGCTTATAGTAACTGGTTTACGCAACGCAGGCCTTCCGCTTTGCGAAATAGTTCTAAAATATATCCATATCAATATAACTCTTCGATTTAAGAAACTGGATGTATATCATTCGTTTACTATACGCCTAATCGCATTAAAGCATTATATACAATACGATACAAAACTATGGATAGCGAACTAGCTACTCTCAAAAACGCTTTGTTCAATCTTTTCCCTTTTATATTATACCCCCAAATATAGAACGGACTTTATAAAAAGAATAGATAAAGAAATAACAACGAAAAGCTTTATTGATTAATGAAACATTTTACCCTTTAGTACAATTATTATCTTCTTCGATAAATCCGAATCGTATAATAACGTAAGCAAACATATAGATTACGGTTATACAATCTATTAAGGATAAAATCTCGTTATTATCGACAAAAACGCGATTAATACACTTTTGTACGTTTTCGATGTAAAAGCAATAAACACTTTGAAAAAGCTACAAAAAGCGTTAACATTGTTAATTACTATAGATACGCAAAAATGGCTTTGTATTGATAACATTTCGATAATATAGTGCAAATGCGCGAATGCTTTGAATACTTTACAATAAACGTTCTTGGAAAGCTATAGATTTATCGATTAGTACATAGTTAAAATACAATAGTCCCCCAAGCACCAAAGAATTATCAACAACGAAGCGGCGAATAGATTAACAAATATGAGCGCGAAAAGCGATATAATAGATCTAAAGCTTATCACATAACCAATAATCAACGAGATCGATTCAATAGTACAAGGTTTAATCTGCAATGCAACGAACGATTGATAAAACAAAAACGAGTTTACGCTAACAAAAGGATATTACAAATAATAATTGGATTACACATTTAAAAAGCTTACAAAGCTTAAATTTGCTAAATCAACATTATATAAATTATTAGTATTGCAATCTAAACATAGCGATTTTGAAGTTTATTACAAACGTTTCAAATACAAAAATACAAAGATTCATTGTTTATACAATAAAGCCAAAACCTTTAAATATTTTGTCTTTTGCAAGATCTTTACTAAAAAATTTTATTTATAATCGCTCAAACCTATCTACTTATCAACGATCGTTTAGGAAAAATATAACTATATATAACAACTTCTTGCTTTCCCAAAAGAGTTTAAACATTTTATTACAACAATATAATATTTTATGTTTTACAATCGAAAATCTAATAGCACTTCGGATAGTATTCAATATAATGCTTTATCTAACCTTTTCTTTACCCCCCCTCCCCCTTTTTCATTTTTTGTTTTATTTTAAAGCTTAATCTAAAGCGCAATCTATAAAACGCAATATAATACTTTATACAACAATACAAAAGCTACAATTTAATATAACAATTGCCTTTTTAACGTTCTCTACTAATGCGATTGCTATACAGCTCGATATTTATTCTTTTTGAATATAATAAGCAAAAACTAATTTTTTCAATACAGAATGTTTCTTTAAACAACAAAAGAAAGTTATTCAACAAAACTAAAGTTATGAAAAATCGTTGGGAGAAGACGGTTTTAATATTTCAACCTAGCGATATTGTATAATATATATTTAAGTGGTAAGCTCCTGGGTTTATAATCCATTAATATATCACCCGTCTCTAGTACCCTCCGGGAGGTCAAGAGTCTAGTTAGCTTATATAGACGTTAAACATAATAAATAAATAAATAAATAAATAAATAAATGCAATTCTATACTGCAAAATTGCATTCCCGGTTTACTATATTTGCTTTTTGTTTTTGAATAAGTATAGCAAAACGTTATTATGGATTATTACAATTTCAATAAGAACAAGTACAATTACAACAATGTTTTTGTAATTATTGATCGATTAATAAAACAAATCATCTTTATTCTTTACTATAAAGAAATTGATTTAAAAGAGCAAACCAAACTTTATTTGTATTACATCTATCAATATTATAGAGCTTTTAAATCAATTATATTGGATAAAAATCCTTAATTTATTTCAAAGTTTTAACAAGAATTCAATTAATTGTTAGATATTGATATCAAGTTTTTTATTGTTTACTATTTTCAAACAAATGATTAAACGGAAATTTATAATCAATATTTGCAATAACATTTACACCTATTCGTTAATTATTATCAAAACGATTGATTGGAATTCCTATTTATAATGGATTATGCTTAGCTTATTTTTCCATACAAATCTTTCGAAGACTTATCGCCCTTCGAAGCTTTCTACAGTTACCCTTTATATAATAGTTAGGATTAGGATATTAAAGATAACTTTTTAATAAGAAACGTAAACGTTTAGAATACCCACAAATTCGTTGAATACAATTAAACAATTGTTATTTGCATTAAAGAAAGTATCTTTCAAGCTTAAAAAAAGATAACCCAATCCACCAATTTGCATTGTTATATTGTAAACTTCGATATTGAAGATTATATATAATTAAATATAAAGGATTATTTTATTTAGCGATTCTTTAAAAAGTTTAATTACTTTATTTAAAATCGATTTAAGATTATAAATCGAGTAGGTAACTTTTTCTATTTTGAACTTTTTGTTATCATAAAGATATACTTAATATTTTTGCTTGATAAGCTTTGGAAGGTTTATAACAATTTTTTTCTTAGTTAGGTTTAAAAACCTTTATCGTTTATCAATATTACTAGTGATTTTGAATGGGAAATAAAGAAAATTCTCGTTGTTAAAAAGATTCGCAATTCTTTATAATATCGTATTTTCTAGTTCAACGTTAACATCGATTTTATTTGATATTCTACTTTTGATTTGAAAACTACCCTTTACAAGTTATATGATTTCCATTAAGCAAACTCTATACTACTCGGTTCTTCTACTTTATTATTTGAATAGATTAAGCTTTACAAAAGTGAAGAAGACGATTACGATTACATTGATAATAATAAATCTATATTCATCGCTAATTGAATACATTTCTTTCAAATTATTTTGTAATTACGATCACTCAAAAAAGTCTTTGTATTACATCAAATTATCATTGCTATTACTAATATCAATTAAAGTAACGCGATTCTCGATATAATATAAGGAAAAAAGGAATCTTTGAAATAAATACAAAATAATTAATCTTTATTACTTTATTTAATCAAAAGATAAACAAAACTATTAAAAGAGAAAAAAGAAATACCATTTATTTGAAACGAAATATCGTTTAAAATGCTTTGGCTTCTAATTGTAATTCCAAAGTCACTTTTTTTAACGCTTACCCGCGCTCTTTCTCCCATCCGAGCTTTTTGTATATTTAATATCTCTTTAATTCCTTTTTATGAATTTTCTTTATACGCTTTTTTTTTTTCTTTGTTAAAATTCCTTTTAATATTTTCTTTAAGAATTTATACTTAAATTTTGTTTATAAAGCTATTTATTTTTTTGTTAATAATATTACAAAAAACAATTAAAGAAAAAGATAATTTGCTTTCGCCTTTTATTTGTAGATCAATAATGCTTTGCAATACTTTAGAAAATCGTTTAACAATTAATTCTTCGGAACTTTTTTATATCTTTGCCTTTAATTATAATAAAGAAAACAAAGTTTTTCTTTTTGCCCTAATACAATATAATACCTTTCTTTCAAATTCCTTGTAAAGCAACTCCATATATACAACACATATACGCTTTCGAAATCCTTGAAATAATTGTTAACAATAAACAACAACTTTACAAACGATTTTAACAATAATTTGATCGACCTTTTGTACAATTTATAATATATCGTCCTAAACACATTATTACTATTGTTCTCCAATTAATTTGAAGTTTTTGCAATAAGCTTTTTGTTGTTGCTATTAGCCCAAGCCAATATTGTAAATGTTCAATCTTGTTGTTGTTATTATTGTTATTTCGTCGTTAATACTCGGTCTTATTGTTATTATTGTTATTGTTTCAATATAGCTTTTTGTTGTAAAGAACCCTTATTGATAAGATTTTGTATTAGCGATTCAAATGTTCAAATATATATTGTTGTTATACTAAATTAATGTTATTGTTTATTGTTTAAAAAGAAAGGAAAACTAACCCGTAGGATCAATTGGAAAGTTTTGCTTGTTAAGACCATTGTCGCTTTTCGCCATTTGATCTTCTTCATCATCTTTGTGATTTTGCTTTGAAAAAAAGGAAAAAGAAAAAGAAATCTCGATTATAATAAACGTTTTTAACTTCGATTACTTCGTTGTTAACGTTGCCCACGCATTCGCCATATTTTCATATTGTTTTTGCTTTTTGGTAAAGCTTTTATTCAACAATCTTTTCGCTATATTCGATATAAAATTGTTCGATTTATTAATGTGGAAAGATATACTCAAAAAAGTAATGAATTTGATAAAGAAATTGAAGTGATTTGGATATAGATTTAAATTTACAATAGAAAAAAGCTTTTGTTATATGCTCTTTTTCAATACAAATATCACTTTGCCGTTTCAAAATATTGAGTAGATATTTATCTCGTTGCAAAATGCTTATATACATATTGTCGTTTAGAAATAAGCAAATATAATTATATACCTCGCAATAACAATTGCAAAGTTTATAACAAACGCTTTTTGCTCGATTTAATTAGTTAGTAAATATCGCATAAAATATAATACAGAATTATTAACGGATAATTGCTTAAGGATAAGTTTTACTAAAAGAGGGGATAGTATTACATTTTCACTGTTCAATTGGTATAGCAAACGTTCCGGTGTATATATACACTATCACAACTTATATATTTAATTAGCAAATATATATTATGCATATATCCTACTTATACGATTTATATATATATAACAATCTTTCCCTTGTAGCATAATCAAGTAGTAATAAATTTTAAGAACTCTATTGACCCTGTTCTAAACAGCTCTTTTACGGCATAAGCGTTACAATATTCTTTGATTAAATCTGAATTAGTTGAAGATTTTAATATTGTTTTTTTTAATTAAAATAAATACTTTTGTTTTTATTAAATGTGATTGTATTGCTATTGAATTTAAATAAGTTGTTAATGGTAAGTTCTTTTTTATCTTTGGTTATAAATCTTGCTTTTTGAAATTGATTTTGTTTCCGGGTAGCGAATTGTTTATTGTAGATAATAAATGTATTATTCGTTTAAAGTTCAACAATAACAAATGTTGAATCCTTTATTATTATATACAATAAATACGGGTTATATATTGATTGGATTATTCCAAAGGCATTAATATAATGTTTATAGTAAATATTAAACTAATAATTTCCGGTTTCCGGAATATTATAAAAAGGTTGTACTACTCAAAATAGGAATCCTTTTGGTACGTTCAATTCGACTAATGGTTGAATATAAAACTTACAAATTAGATCCGAAATTGATTATATATATGTTTATATAATATCTTGAATAAACATTTTGATATTTTTGTTTTAAATATAAAAAATAGTTATAGCGCTAAGAATAATCCATTGATTAACTTGTTGAATAATAAATAATTAGATTAGTATTATATTCTTATTCTAGTCCTTAAAAACTTAAATAACCAATCGTAATTTGTAAAAAGCTCAATTAATACCTTCATTTTTCATTTCATTAACGAATTTGAAATTAAAGATTTTTGTTTTGAATGGGATAGAATTAAAGCGAACCAATTCGAATATATTATTTTCTATTAATCTATTGATCTTTTTTCGTTATAATTTGATAAAAGAAATTGGACTATATGCCGAAAGGAATAACTTATTTATAATGTAGCTTTTTAATGCCAAAAATGATATTGTATTAATAACATTTTGGGTTTATTTTATTAATGAAATTACTATTTATAGTTCTGTACAATAGAATGGTTTAATTACCATAAATCTAAACTATTTGGGTTTGTTAAACATTTTGATTATATATATTTCGTTTTTAATTGAAATAAATTTGTATAATCCAATCCATTTACCAGCATTATAATAGCCTTCTTTTTATACTAATATATCGGAGTTTAGCGAAAGATTATATATCGGAGTAATATTAAATCCATTTCGTGCCTTTAAAGCTTTGGAAATTTGTCGTTAAGTATATATCTTTGTAATTTCCGTTATTGCCTTTTTAAATGCTAATGATCGTTATGTAATAATGGGTACTAAATCGAAATTGGTTATTTTTGGATATATACTAAACACTAAAAATATAAGTATTAATTTATTGGGTCCTATAATATTGTTGATTGTTTTTATAACCATTTGTAATCCCATATTCTTTGTAAAACCAAATCCTTATATTTCCGCACATATAATATTATAAGTTCGTTAAAATAAAAAATAATATCGTTTAACCATTCCGATTAATTAATATACTTCGATCGGAATTGTTTTTGTAGTAATGATTAATATCGCTACATTGCTAGTAAATTCCTTATCAATAAAATTGTTATCAATATTGTAAACAATTTGATTTAAAGGTTTTATATATATATCTATCCAGTATTGTTTTAATCTATCCTATATCTATTTCGAAGTCATTTCGGTTATTTATTGTATTACTTGAAATCGTATTGCTTTGTTAATGATATAAAGAATCGGTTTCGAATTAATATATATGACGTTAACAATAATGGATTGATTAAATCGAATATTGTCGCAAAGATTAAATTTGAATCTGCCGGATGACTTTCTATATTTCTAATAATATTCATAGAATTTTGTTAGTTTATTAATGTTCTTTTGTAGAATATCATTATATTTTGTTCATTGTAATACTTAATGGAATTTGTATATCGTAAAGTGGCCGAATCTTTGATAAAGTCTTCGAAGTTCTGTTTTTATAAGGTAGCATTTACTAATATCGATCGATTTTTGAATAAATTGTTGAACATCAATATACTATAATAATATAAAGTATTTATACTTTTTGATTATTGGAAAGTTTCCTATTAGTGATACAAATGTATTAGTAACATTGTTGTAATACGCTTTAAATCGATCTATATCGATGATGGAGAATAAAAAAGGTGTTTCGGAATAAAGAATATAAAATTGTATATTTTCTATTAGCAATTCGATCTTAATAGATCTAATAGAATTTGCCGCATCTATTCCAAAAATAACCTTTGCAATTCTTGTTATCGCTTTGTTGAATAGGATATCTTTAACGAATGATTTGAATGTTTAGTATTAACTATATCCGATCGTAAACTATTGTACAGTGTCTATATTAATCACTATTCTCTGGAACTTTGTATTATTGTATTTATACAATAGTTTTTGTTTTATTATCTCTAATCTTATGATTATATATACTATGGATTTGTTGAATAGATTTATTGCAATCTTTTTGTTATCGATGAAACCAAGAAAGCTAATCTAGATTTGTATGTTTTTTTTATATTCTTTTTTCTTTTCCTCGACAATGTATTGTTTCGTATCCGGGTATCGTTCCAAAAGAAATATATTTCATTCTTCGATGTTTGTATCCTTATAATGATTATTAAAGTATTTTTTTTTTTTAAAGATAAATGTTTTGTATATTTAATTAAATGTAGTATTTGGTCTTTTGAACTTTTTTCGATATTTTTAGCAAATTTGTTCTTTTTTTTCCTTTGTATATTTATTGGATCAACATTTTATCTTTTTACAAATATAACACGATTTATTCTTTTGTTGTAGTTTAAAAAGTGTTTTCGCGGATATTTTTGCAAAGTAATGGTTAAGTTTATACAATAGATTGTTGTTCTTTGAATTGTAATATTTGTGATTAATATAGAATTATTTTTAAGGTTGAAGTTTATTATCCTATATATTGATTATAGCCCGAATACTTTTTTAAAGTGTTACAAAGTTAATATTAGGGATGTAAAGTATATTTCGGTATACTTCGATATCTTGATAAACAATAACAATCTTGATAATAAAATACTTATTATTTTGTAATAGTAATGATAAACCTTTAAATAATACTTTTAGATCCTTTATTATATTTTAAAAGTTTTCTAATATAAAAAGATCTAAGTGTTTATTAATATATTAACGAAGTTGAATGGCTTTCTATTAGTTGGTAATATATTGTTGATGTTGAGGTTTTTCGAAGTTTTGTTTTATTATTTTTTAAAGTTTTATTATTGTTCTATATTCTTCGATTTTGACGTTATTGTAATAGAAATCCTTGGTATCGTTTGTTAATATAAAGTTAAATGCTTTATTGAAGTATAAATCCGGAATGCTATTTTTAAAACATTTGTAAATGAAAATATAATATTTATAATCAAAAGCGTTGTTTTCATTGAAGTATTTCTTTTCTTTATTGTAGGTTTTCTTTAATTATACTATCTTTTATTTGTAATCCTTTTTGTATGACTTTTCTTTTGGTTCTAAATCGGATTTGTTTTTTTTAACCTTCCATTTTTGTTTTTTGTGTTTTAGTTATAATACTTTTCTTTTTTTTATATATTTTTTCGGTATACATTTCGGAGGGTTAAAACGATCGGATTCGGGATTAGAATCGAAGGAATCGGAGTTGTTGAGGTTGCTAGAATTAAATACTATTTTTTGTTCCGTTTTTTGTATATTGCTTTTATTCGATAATCGAAGTGATATTAATTCTAGTAAATTATTTTTATCTTTATATTCGTTATTCTGGATCTCGATAAATGGATCATTATTGTTATTTTTGTAGTATTGACTTCGAATATCATTTATATTGTATTGTTCGTTTTTGTTGATTGGTATATTAAAAAGTTTATTATATATCGCTTTGCTTTTTGGTTTTTTTATTAGTAATTTAGGGAATGAAAATAATATTTATTCATTAATTAATAGTATTAATGAATAAAATATTCTAGAAGGTTTTAAAAAAGGCAAGATTAATAATAAATCTTTTTTTTTTTTTCCTTTTTTTAAATATTATTCTTTTATTTTCTTTTTTTTAGCTTTTTTTGATAATAAATAATCTATATCTTCTTCAACTATAACTTTTATTTCATAAAGTTATTAAAAAATAAAAAATAATTTGAAATGAATATTAGTATTATAATAATATGCAATTTCATTGTTTGTTTATTTGTAATATTTGATTGCTTATAAAGCAATAAATAGTATTGTTTATACTTTAATTCTGCTATTCGTTCTTGGATTTATTTATACTCTGTATTTGTTTAATTCTTTTCGTAATCAATGTAAAAGGTTTTCGCCGATGTTTGCGAATTGAAATAATAAAAATCCTGCAAATAATACTTTATAATCTTTAAATACATTTTTATTTAACAAATCCGTTTAATATTGATAAAAGTAATATTTGTATTTGATAAATGCGCAAATATTATTAAATATTAACTTATCGATCATAATCCTTTTTTTGTAAAATTCCTGCTATTTAGCGAACAATTGATTATCGATTTCGTTATGAACTATTGATTCTTTTAGTAATATAAATCCATTTTTCGAAAAGAGTAAATAAAGTGTATCGTTTACGCTTTCCGGCGGCATTTTCTTTATTTCTATATTATTTATATCGTGTTTATGAAGATATATAAACATTGTAATATAAAAGTGTAAAAATACAAATAAATAGTAAAATAAATATGAAAAAATGGTTCTGTTGTATAAAAGAATAATAAAGTAAATACGGGGTAATTAGATATAGAATGGTTTTTGATAATGATTTTCGATTTCAAGTTTTAAGGTTAGCAATCAGCCGTTTCGAGTAGATTTTGATTTACAAATAGAATCGATAATGCTGAATTAGAATATATTATTAAAAATAAAATGCGATTATGGGTTATGTATAAATGTTGTATTAAAATTTGTGTTTTCGAACCTGAATATTGAATAAAGTTATAGTAAAGCTGAATGGTTTGTGTATTAAAGATGTTATACTAGTATTGTTATACTAATGTATTATAATAGAATATAAGATAAAGAAGTATAGAATAAAAAGTATAAGATAAAAAATTGTATGATTTTGTTTAGTTTAAACTAATGTTATAAAAATCGTTGAAAACGCGATATTTTAATTGTTAAATCTTAAAGGTATAAATGATATTGTCGTAGTTAGCGTATAGAAATCGAGTAATCTATTAAATGTATAATGTAATCGATTAATAAGTTGTGATTTCTATGCCTATATATATAAAGGCAATTATTAACGCAAAAGAATTTATACCTTTTCAAAGTTGACTTTTCGAATTCGAAATTTTTGTTCTTTAATTTGTAAATTTATACTAATTAGTATTAAAAGAACTATAAACTTAAAAGAAGGATTTTGGTTATATATACATAGATAAAATTGCTTTTCATATACTTGTAATTCAATATAGTAAAAACGACTTGAAGGTTGTAAGACTATGGTACAAATAAACCTATTTATGTTTCTCCCTTCCACTAATGCCGATGCACTAATGGTACGGTCCCATGATCACGTGACCTTCGGTCACATGATCCCAGTTACCTATCTCCTATRTCCGAYCATCGGTGGTCACGTGACCTGCGGTCACATGATCCCCGATCACATGATCCATATTCCGACAAACCCCTAGCCATTTCGAGCTATTTTGAAGTAATAATAACGAATTGAAGTTTTACTAATAAAATCATGAAAA
>NGKF01000034.1:370912-399623 GCA_002162555.1 Monilinia aucupariae | reverse complement strand
TGGGGTGGGATCTGATGGAAGGGTGGGAGGGCTTACGCTTGATTCCCAAGTGTCGGGGCTGATGTAGAGACAGAGGTTGTGGAGTGCTGTTTGGAATAGTGATGAGAGATCTACTCTCTCCATTAGGATTGGGTCGATGGCTAGCCTCAAGAGTATACATATAACTTCTAGTCTAGTTTCTTGTTGGAGATACTTGGCTATTCGATTTATGAGACCGATCAAATCTCGAAATCTAGACCATGGATGATGTAAATATGCATCGGAGATCTCATCACGTGGTTTTATCTCGTCAGTAAGAGTGATGGCCGAGGACGTAGCACCGAGAGATTTGAACATCTTCCTGATGACCTCTGGGGTGACAAGTCGATGAACCTGTTTTCGCGATACTCTCAGAACTGAGGAGTAGGAATTTCGAAGGTCGGTCTGTTCTTCCATGCAGAAATCATCGAGAATCCATTGTATGATCTCATCTGGCAATGTCTTTCCATATTCGACCATGTTCTCCGCAAATCCAGACACGAAGGTTTGATGTCTGATTTGAGGTTCCGCAAGATCCTTCTCCCAGGCCGACACTGAAGCTTTTGGAAACGGCTGTCGCTTGACTGGCGGAATTTCCTCGGTCTCAAAAAAGTACCATCGGCTGCCCAAATTCATAGCTTCTGTTCTCTTGACAGCATTCAGGACTTTCTGAACATCTTTTCCTCCACCTTCTTCCTTCCCCTCATGTAACTCTTGTAGAATATTGCCGTGTATGTCATTCGAGAATGTGGTGGGCTCATCATCTCCCATATCCGTATCCTCCTGAGTAATTTCCTTTAGCCTTCTCTCCCTTGCCTCGAGTGCCTCATCAGCGGCTGCAGTTCCCATGAGATGTTTCAAATCAAACTTGTATTGTGTCCTGACGGTCAACGGAGAACTTTGAAGAGCCGAGACTGGAAGTTTTTTGGACCTGGAAGCTTTGGGAGTTACCGGGCCTGGCATGGAGGAAGAAGTATCGGCTGGCGCCGTGCGATTTATTTTAAATATGACATCAAGGTCTTCCAAAGAACTATCGGAATCTTCTTCGTCTTCTTCGTCTGAACCTGGAACAACACCGTTTGAAATATTTAGGGAGGATTGCGGGAGGCTCGTCAGCGGCTCTGATAAGGAAGAGCAAGATTGTTGAGAGGATACAGCCTCCATAGGATCATTTGGGTTGGGGTTTGCTGGCTGGCGATTAGCTAAACGTTTTGATCTAGAAGAGGTCTGACTGTTGCTGTGATTTACGGGAGGGGTAGTTGTCGATGTGGAAGCCTTTTGTGACGATTTGAAGAATTGGCGGATATTGCCATTACTCTTCGCTTGAGGCATATTGGGGAACCCTCAACAAGTACAGCAAGTTCAAGAAGACGCAATATTGTATTGGGTTTAGGGAAGTATGGGTTTGAAAGTATCTACTGTATCAACCTCTCAGATATCCAACGTTGAAAGTTGAAAGTCGCGTTTCGTCGCGTAATCTATAATGCTTGCAGACACGTGGATCACGGGATGACAATTTTGGATTCATTCTATTATTGATTTGGTGATTGTTCTCTGTTTCTATCTTGGTTGGATATTAGGTAAGCGCCAAGCGTTATGATCAACAGATGCAGATGAAACTCCTCCCATCACTACTTGTGCTTTTACGAATTCTGGGCGGAGAAGATTAGATTTTACTCAGTACGAGTAGATCTACATGAAGGGTTGCCGGTACTACTCGTAATAGGATGGTTTTACTAATGTAGCAATATCGATTTCTACACCATCGTTGGGTGATGTCTTTGGACTGTTACCTCTTCGCCCTGCTTCACCATCGATGGGTAGAATGCTGTACGATGCAACTCTTTGTTTCTACTATACTTGTAGCTGCAGCATGATACAAGATGTCAAACATCCATCCATCCTCTTGGATCTTGATCGTCCGGTATGTCCGGATACTCACTCAGCTTCTAAGCGTCGTGTTGGACTTGAACGAATAATATCATTTCTACTCTAATATGATAAGATTGAATGCCTACTTTGATACAAATATACAATGCTTACTTACTCTCTTTACAATTCACCTATCTACAGGACCTACCTATCTAGTACATAGATCGGAAACCCTTTTGATAGATGGGTTCGGATATCTTGTCAGGTTTAAAAAAAGGGATGAGATGATCAACGTCAAGGCTTTACATATCCACCCGGTTCAGAGAAGAAGAGAGAGAGAGAGAGAGAGAGAGAGAGATCTACGTCCAGCAGTACAGCATGTGCAAGATGTAACCAGCCCAGAAACTTAGAAATCGATCAATTGTTCCGCAAGGTCGGGATGGTACTCGTAGTCGTAGTTTTATTATATTGTACTGTGCTGTGCTGTACTGTACTCGAGTCAAGTTGAAATATACATGGAAAACAGATCTCCTGTATGGTATCTACTGAGTATCATTGCCTCCCCTTGACTTGCACCTCTCACCTCATGGTCAGATCTTATCATATTACAGATTCATGCCCACTGTGCCCGAATCCTTTTTCCGACTCCAGCCCCAGCCATCTTTCGTGCTGCCCAGAATGTCAGAATGTCAGAATGTCAGGATAATGTCAGATGCGTGATTACTCTACGAGCAGCAACCCTAACTCTCCTCTCTCCATACTTTTTTCGCCTTGGAACTTGGGTCACCTGGATCTCGCGTCTCGACTCTTCTTGGTATTTCTCCACCGGTTCCATACATGTCAATCCTGTACAAAGTACTATTGTCCTCGATCATTGCTAGTCACTGCATTATTAATTAATCATGTACGTGCTAACTTCGACCTTCTAAGCTTACATACATAGATACATACATATATTATCATGACAAAGCCCTATCCCAGCCCAGCCCAGCCCAGCCCAGTCAGGACAACTCCGTTGCAGAGGAACAGTTGACACTCTCCGGTACGAGTACTATGGAAGGGCCACCGGACCCCTGATAAGTCATAGCCGCCCTCGAGGAAATTCGGAAAGTTCAGCCCTTTTTGCTCAAAATTGTATGACGGCATGGGTTGTGATATATATGTATATACGAGCACTCGAGTATATAAATAATACTATATATATAAATACTCGAGCGCAGGATGATACATTGTGTGTATACTTACCGAATCTCAGGATATACTTATTTGCCCCGGATTTCATCTATGGTGTTGTATGTATATTACTACGAGTCCTGCGAGTCGGGAGGTCCTTTGGATACGACCTATTGTACTCTTACCTCCCTTGCTTTATCTCTGATGTTACTTTCTTTTTATCTTTCCTAATCCCAATCTGCCACTTTATTGAGAAATAACGACGAGTAGTTCGACCCATCCCACCCCATCCCATCCCGTCTTGCGAGCACTGCACTGCACTCTACTGTACTGTACTGTAAACCTTCAATCTCTTCTCTCAATTACCTACCGAGTGCTGCTGTGTTGTCTGTATGAGAGAGAGAGTGAGAGGGAGAGCAAGAGAAGCATTGATGACGATAAACCAACTAAGTTTTATACGAAATATCCTTCTTCACGAAACTACAAGTACTCGGTATTTTCGCCTTGCATCTTATTATCCATTCCCCATTATCCGCTCTCCGAACTTGACGGTTTCAAGTGGCGTTTGTTGCCAATCTTTTTTTGATATATGCTCAATAAGCTTTGATGAACTTCTCAAACCTCCTTCCCTTCACGCAAACTCAACTCCCAATTCCCAATTCTCAACTCCGAACCATCAACTACATCCCTTCCCAATCCAATTTCCTTCTCCCCCCCATCCCCCCCAAACAAACGTCAACATACCCACTCCCATAAACCCTCTCTCTCTCTCTCTCTCTCTTCCTGAACTCTCAAACTTCACGATACCTTTAGTTTGGTTGCGTTTCTGTGAGGAATCCCATCAACTACTACAGTGCAGGTACAGTCTTTCATTTGCCCACTCTCACTCTGACCTTGCAAGGTTCAGACATCGACAGATTACCGCCTACTCGCGATCTCCTGGCCGACTCTTCCGGTACCAAATTATTTAATGGTCATAAGCGATCATTCTAAAGTACCAGACCTCCTACTGTGTGGACCTTTGTTACAACCATACATACTTCTTACCATTGCTCATCCATATTACCCTCGCAATTGTTGAAAGTTTACTCGACTCAAGATTTCATCACTTCAATTGTCTAGTCCCTTTCTCACGAAGTATATCTTAACAGCTGAACTCTTTCAAACACTGGCGGACACATTCACCTTGCCTGCGGGCTCTTGCCTCAAACTGGGCTTCCGCCCCAATCACAAACGATCGCAAGTATGCCGGACGTCGACACGTACCCAGAACCCGAGGAGGACGCACCCAATCGAACGATGAGGCGAATGAGATGGGCTACACAAAGAGTATCGCCGAAGAATGGTGACAAGAAGAGCACCTCGATAATGGACCGACTCCATCCTCGTAAATCGCAGAGTAGTGAGAAGAGACTCTCTGCGGGCGCAAGTTCAATGGGGACGGATCTTGGTAGGATACAAGAAGAAGAACCTAATGAGGCTGTGGAGGAACAGGCGGAGGATGATGATAATGATGGTCAAGGACCTAGAAAGGTCTTCTTCAATCATCCATTGCCACGGGACGCGATCGATGAATCGGGCCACCCTTTGGTGCATTACAAACGAAACAAAATCAGAACTGCAAAATATACCCCTTTGAGTTTCATACCGAAGAATATTTGGTTTCAATTCCACAACATCGCGAACGTGTATTTCCTGTTTTTGATCATTCTCACCGTAAGTCCAGATCTTCTAGACCGCGTATGTGAGGCTGATGATTCGTATAGATCTTTAGTATTTTCGGTGCATCTAACCCAGGTCTCAACGCTGTTCCCTTGATTGTTATCGTCGCCATTACGGCCATCAAAGATGGAATCGAAGATTATCGCAGAACCATTCTCGACAATGAATTGAATAATTCGCCCGTCCATCGACTTGTTGACTGGAACAATGTAAATGTTAGTGATGATGATATTTCGCTATGGAGGAGAATCAAGAAGGCTTCTTCGCGTTGGATTGTCAAGACTCTCAAGAAGATGAAGAAGGGCAAGAAGTTACCGGGGGAGACGTATGCCCAACGTGCTATGGATGTGGAGGAACCTCGACCCTCTTTCGAGTCAAGGGCTGCGCGAGATGATATTCCGATGACGCCGGTGCCTTCTCCCCTGTCCCGAGATGGCGAGCCTAATGTTCCTGATTGCCCAAAGGCGGCTGGCCCAAACGATGCTAGCGGCAGTCGACCCGCAGAGAGGAATTTTGGAACCTTGATCAACCGCAATATCCCAGTAACCGGAAAGCCCAGGTTTCACCAGGATTATTGGAAGAACGTACAGGTTGGAGATTTTGTTCGCATCTACAATGACGATCAGATTCCAGCAGATATCGTGATCTTGTCGACATCTGATCCCGATGGAGCTTGCTATGTAGAAACGAAGAATTTGGACGGAGAGACGAATTTGAAGGTGCGGCACGCTCTTCGTAGTGGTCGAAGCATCAAACACGCTCGTGATTGTGAACGAACGGAGTTCACCATTGACAGTGAAGCACCCCACCCCAACCTTTATCAATACAGTGCGGTAGCACGCTGGACACAATACAAAGGGACAGATGGAGAGGGCGAGGAGATGGTGGAGCCGATTTCCATCAACAACTTACTTCTTCGTGGATGTAATCTCAGGAACACGGATTGGATTCTTGGAGTGGTCGTCTTTACTGGTTTTGACACCAAGATCATGCTGAATTCAGGAATTACCCCAAGTAAACGCTCACGTATTGCCCGAGAACTCAATTGGAACGTCGTTTACAATTTTATTCTTCTGTTCACCATCTGTTTCGCTTCCGGTCTTGTTGAGGGCATTATATGGGGGGAAGGGAGTAACACCATTGATCTATTCGAATTCGGTTCTATCGGTGGAACCCCTGCCCTTGATGGCTTCATTACCTTCTGGGCTGCCCTCATTCTCTTCCAAAATTTGGTTCCAATTTCCCTGTACATCACAATCGAAATCATCAAGACTTGTCAGGCATTCTTCATCTACAGCGACGCTGAAATGTATTATGACAAACTCGACTATCCCTGTACGCCCAAATCGTGGAATATCTCGGATGACTTGGGACAAATCGAGTACATCTTTTCCGACAAGACAGGGACTTTGACCCAGAACGTTATGGAATTCAAAAAGGCCAGCATCAATGGAGTTCCCTACGGAGAAGCATATACTGAAGCCCAGGCGGGCATGCAAAAGCGACAAGGTATTGATGTAGAGAAGGAAGGCGCAAAAGCTAAACAGCAAATCGCAGCAGCAAGAGCCAAGATGCTGGTTGACGTTAGGAAACTTCATGACAATCCATATCTTCACGATGATGAGTTGACCTTCATTGCTCCTGACTTTGTCACTGATCTCGCTGGTGAAAGCGGGAAGGAGCAACAAGATGCCAATTATCAATTTATGTTAGCCCTCGCTCTTTGTCACTCTGTCATCTCCGAAACTATCCCTGGGGATCCTCCTAAGATTGAATTCAGAGCTCAGTCACCTGATGAAGCAGCATTGGTTGCTACTGCCCGTGATGTCGGTTTCACTGTCCTTGGAAATTCCCCCAACGGAATTCTGTTAAACGTCCAGGGCCAAGAGAGAGAATATAGAGTCCTCAACCAACTAGAATTCAACTCCACAAGAAAGAGAATGAGTGCTATTATCCGAATGCCAGACAACAAAATCATGCTCTTCTGTAAAGGTGCAGACAGTATAATATACTCTCGCTTAAAGCGGGGAGAGCAACCGGAGTTACGCCGTACTACAGCGGAACATTTGGAAATGTTTGCGAGAGAAGGTCTGCGTACCCTCTGCATTGCGCAAAGAGAGCTTGGCGAGCAAGAGTACCAAGACTGGAACCGCGAATACGAGCTTGCCGCTGCAGCTATTCAAGACCGTGAGGATAAGTTGGAAGTAGCATCTGATATGATTGAGCGCGATCTCACGTTACTTGGAGGTACAGCTATCGAGGATCGTTTGCAAGAAGGTGTCCCTGATACCATTGCACTTCTGGCTGAAGCTGGTATCAAACTCTGGGTTCTCACTGGTGACAAGGTTGAAACTGCCATCAATATCGGATTTTCGTGCAACTTACTCAACAACGATATGGAGCTGATTGTCTTGAAGATTGAGGACGAAGAACTCTCTACTGCGGAAGCCGAGCTGAACAGGCACTTGGCAGCTTTCAACCTGACTGGCTCCGATGCAGAGCTCAAGGCTGCCAAGAAGAATCATGAGCCACCGGCACCGACACATGCTATCGTCATTGATGGAGACTCGCTCAAACTTGTGCTAGATGACAAGTTGCGACAAAAATTCCTTCTCTTATGCAAGGAGTGCAAATCGGTTCTCTGTTGTCGAGTTAGTCCTGCTCAAAAAGCCGCCGTTGTGGCCATGGTCAAAGGTGGCCTGGATGTTATGACTCTTTCTATTGGTGATGGTGCGAACGATGTCGCTATGATTCAAGAGGCAGACGTTGGAGTTGGTATTGCTGGTGAAGAAGGAAGACAAGCTGTGATGTCTTCTGATTATGCGATTGGGCAATTCCGATTCTTGCAGCGGCTTGTATTGGTCCATGGAAGATGGTCATATCGCAGACTGGGAGAAACAATCGGCAATTTCTTTTACAAGAACGTTGTATGGACATTTACCATTTTCTGGTATCAGATATTCGCCAATTTCGACATGACGTATCTCTATGATTACACTTATATCCTCTTGTTCAACCTGGCCTTTACATCCGTTCCTGTCATTTTCATGGGTGTTCTGGATCAAGATGTCTCGGATAAGGTTTCTCTTGCCGTCCCTCAGCTTTACAGACGAGGTATTGAGCGAAAGGAATGGACCCAGAAGAAGTTCTGGTGAGTATAAATGCAACCTCTGTTTCAAGATAATTCCGGGACTAACTTCAACTAGGCTTTACATGGCTGATGGCTTATACCAATCTGTTGTAATTTTCTTCATGGCATATTGCTTGTTTGCGTCCGGTACTTTTGTCACCAGCAGTGGCCAAATGATCGATGACCGAGAGCGATTTGGAGTATACATAGCACCTGCGGCCGTTGTCGCTATCAATGTCTACATACTGATTAACACCTACCGTTGGGACTGGCTTATGGTGCTTCTTGTCACCATAAGTATCCTCTTGGTGTGGTTTTGGACTGGCGTCTATTCATCCTTCACTTCGTCAGACTATTTCTATAAAGCCGCTGCCCAGATATTCGTCCAAGCCAGCTTCTGGGCAATCACATTCCTTTCTGTAGTCATCGCCCTTCTACCACGGTTCGCCATCAAGGCTGTGCAAAAAGTTTATTTCCCATACGATGTCGACATCATTCGCGAGCAAGTCCGCCAAGGCAGATTTGATTATCTTGATAAATCCGATGAGCATATGGATGCAGTGTCCAGAGATGGTTCATCGGCATCCTCCTCTGAGATTACGAAGCCGAGTAAGCACATCCATTATCCGAGCATTGATGAAGACCAACGACCCATTTACCCTCCTTCAGTTGCTCCGACGAACACTACACACAACCCTCGAAGTCAAAACGGTAGCGATGGAACCGACTTTACACGACATCGTAACTCAATGGATCAACTCGGCCCTCAAGTCTCCGTAGATCGACCGCGACCTTCCTTCGATAGATTACGAACGTCGTGTGATCGAGTCAGGCCAAGTTTTGAGGCTAGTAAGGACTTCACGTCTGCAGCCCTCCTTACCCGATTAGAATCAAGTCAATCAGTTGGCCCGCTGAGAAGTAGGAGGAACGAAGACATTTCACAATGATACCCGAGCATCGTATTCATTCTCATCCAATCTGGGAGACTGTGACGAACTGTACCATACATTTTTCTTTTCTTTTGTTGATACAGGAGATATTAAGCATAATGATCTGCAGGAGCGATCTACGACCTTTGTGTTCTACTACATTTGGTTTCCTTTTGCATCGGTGTTATAGGCGTCATAAATGACATGAAAAGGGAATGGGCCATATTATATTATTTTGTTTGTTCTTGATTTTGATTTTGTTCTTTTTTTGCTGGTGAAGAAGGCATGTTGTTTTGGAAGATTTGGAAGATTTGGAAGATAGTTCTAGATCTTCACTTCTGGTGATGTATACTCAGCAGTGGTGGCAAGCTGAGTGGTCCATTTGTATATAGCGATTGCAACACAAATAAGTGCACAGAGCTTCAATATAGAGAGTGAAGTATAGTCTACTTTATTGATTTATATGCCTTGATGAATGATGGTGACACGGGATATCTAGGACGTTTGGTAGCTAACTAGTTGTGCTTGCTAACTCTCGATGGTGATCTGAAGATGAACATGACAAAAGATGATATTCCTAGAGCCATTCCATGAGAAGAATATAGTCAGAGCTTAATTTTGAATATTGGGTATTGGGTATTGGGTATTGGGTGGGTGATGGGATATAAAATTCTTAAAATGGTTCGACTTCGTGCACGTGAACCTTGGTCCTGATTGATCTCAAGCCAGCGAGCAGCCTTGCATGCGAGGCTAAACTTGAACTTACCAACAAAATCAATATAATATCACCACGTGACATGGCCTTGGTTTGGCCTTGTCGTACGCGATCGCGCGTTCCGTAAATAATCACTCTGCCCTTGCCTCAACGATGCGATACGCGATACCTATTCAACACCATTTCGTAATTCATGTACATGTTTTCAAAATCTGCTTGTAATAACATATCTCACCGCCGCAAGCCTTGGTGCCAATTCTCGTTGCCAGAACTTGCGCTTCATTTCATTCACTTCCTGGCGAGACTACTTCTCTTTCTTCGACGCATCAAGAATTGCGGGCCTTCAGAATTCTATCTTTTTCTAAATCCCCTACTAATACTATCTGTAAACATTCTCTATTCTCATCTGTCTCGGTTCTTAAATATTTACGTTTGAAGTGTGTGCTCGTCTTACAAGATATCTGCAACCATGCCTGATGAAGCGGATATCATGGACGAGCTCCATGGGCTTAATGGGTTTGTTTGTTCTTCGGCATATGGTGATGTTACGGATTGGAACTAACTGTCTTTTTTACATAGAGAACTGAAGAGCTTTCCTGCTAGTGCTCATTGGTTTTGTCCCAAGCGGAATGACGAAGATTATGTCGATTATTCTCGCCCGGACGACGCTGAGGAGGATATGAGCGCAGAGACCAAGAATGAACTTATACAAGATGCCCAGCGGAGGCAGATTATTGCATATAAATATTCCCTCATCATAGGCTTGGATCGTGATGTCGGAGGATCAATGCTAGAAGACTACCTTGCACGTTTAACCAGACTCCTGATGTGTTGTGATAAATGTGTGCACAATTGGCATATGGGTCGCAAGGCATACCTCAAGGAGCTAGCAGAGTAAAACCTCCCAATACATACTTCATCTGGATGCTAACATGGGTCAGGAATTTTGACGATGAAACTATTGCAGAGCTCTCGAATCGTTTAAATGCTATCGACTTCCAGCGTATAGATGATGGTCTAAAATCAAGCAAGAAGGTTATATCCGACGTGGAACCAGCAATGAGGACGCAGAAATTGCTGGCTGGCTACGACTCTTCCCTTTTACTATCTCTTTACGAATCGCTTTGCTGTGTCGATTATCACAAGTCTTCAGATAATCTTGCAAAGCACTTCGATTTCGTCTTTGAAGAAATACAAGCAAAGAAAGTGCTTAGGATAAGCGATATACTGCCAGCTACAGGTCGTTTCCTCTTTGATCGCAATGTCATTCGACTACGATTTGCTAGATGCGCCTGGCAGAAAGCTACTGCCATGCTTACACCCGAATCGTTTGACTGGGTTGTGCATGACACATTATCGGAAGCAATTTTTTCTGTAACTCAAGGAAACTACGACTACGATGATATCATACGATTTTGGGAAGGCTTTCTCTTGATATTGGACAAACTTGATGAAGACCTCATAACACGTTCTCTCCGAGCAATGGAGGTTCAACCAAACGTATATATGCTTGCACTTCAGCATTTGACTTGTAAATCGGAAAGAATTGTTCAGCTGGTTATTGAAGTGCTCAGAGGTTTACTCAGGAAGTCTCCAAATAGCTTTTGGGCCGCATATAGTACAATTTCAGCCGTCACAGTTGCGGAACAGATTATACGAAGCCTGAGTACCATGAAGATGCTTCACAGGATAAAGTTTGGAGATTTGGAGACATCTTTTGCTTTAGCGTGGATACCTGAGTTCGTGGAATCGCTACCTTCTGATCGTCAATACGATCTCTGCGATTGTTTCCTTCGGCATCTCCTAAAGAAGACTCAAATTGAAGAATATTCAGAGAACGCCAGACTTGCTTGTTGTCATGCTGGACTAGAAACTCTCCGCATCACACTGGGCACCTTTGTGGATTCGGAATACAATATCAACCCATCGACATCTCTTATTTTCATCAACAACATTATGGGGCTTGTAGAAAAGTACAAGGCAGTGATCTTGAATTGCGCTGATCTGAAGACGGAAGGCGCGGACCCTACACACCACGAACTTAGAAGGCTTGGTATGTTGGTAGTTCGAGATGCTTTGGCACTAGACTGCAAAGCCTTGAACGCAGAGTTCCAAGCTCTTGTGAATAACATTCCGATACAACAGGGTCTTAGGAGTCATTCTCAGCCAATTTGGCAAGCTGTTCTTGACATATTCCGACCGGGAAACGTAGATTTAGCCAAGAGCATTCTTGCGGCAACAATTCACCTCACCGGTCTTGATGAGCTCACACCAAAATTGAAGAAATCTCCACTTCCCCCATCACATCTGCAGTACAACAAAGATTTCCGTCAACTTACCGAGAACGTTTCCAGAATCTTTGAGCGGCTCAGCGATTTTGATGCTTGTCAGTTGATCGATATGTATCGAGACTCCCAGACGTCTCGTCCACTGTTCGCAGCCCTTGTTTCTGCTGACCAAGAAATCTTCGAAGCTGCTGTTGAGGTTGTCAAAGCTGCAACAGGTCAAATAAGCAAGCGAGAAGCTATGTCTAGTCTGTTAGAGCAGGCGTTTGTGCCGATGTTGAATTCCTTAACATTTGCTGTCGTCCGAATTACCAAGGCAAAAAACTTCTCCCCTGTTCCATATCTGATCAAGGTTGGGCGGGACATACTCAATGCTCTATGTGGGAACACAGGATTCTTGCGGAATCATTCTTCTCTAGATTCCGCGGAACGGAACGCTGTAATTTCCTGGTGGACTAACCAGTGGCGTGCTCTTGACATGACATTCTCTACTACAGAATCATGGGGAAGTCGTGTTCAACGCCCAAAGGAGTACCTCCAAGATTTTTGTCGAGATGGCATGGAATATGCAGAGTCTTTGTTTAATCAATATAGTATTATTGCTTCAGCTCTGGGCGAGTCTCCTAACTCTTCTAGTGACCATTCAGCAGCCCACAGCTCAACAAAGGTTGCACTAAAGAAAGTATTGCAAGTCGTCTGCCTGAACGTGAAAGGACTGACAATGATGCTCAGACTGAGAGATATCTATTTAGTCAGTGTCATAACTAGTCTTCTCGGAAAGCTTCTTCGATCACTGGCAGAGTTTGATGTTGAGATAGAAGAATTTGCGCTAGGATATATCAAAGACGCATGCAAAAATGAGGGCGAAAAAGGATCTAGGAAGACAAATCTTACGAATCAGCAGAAAGCCGAGTTACGTGCTGCTCTCGATGAGCATACAGGCTTGGAGATTGTAGAGAGTTTCTCCACAACAGCCAAGAAACAATCAGCAATTGATTCGTGGTCGAAGTCGGCAGGAGGTCTAAAACATGAGCCGACGACTAATAGTAAGGAACGCCAAACTCAAACCTCACTCGATGCTTGGTCAAAGGCTGGAGATGGTAAAAGTTACGAGCCAATATCCATTACTCAATCCAACAAAAACCAGCTGGCTCCATTTACCCTTACAGAAAAACATAAGAGTATCATAGATCAAATGAGGGCGCAGCCACAACTCAAGAACGTCCAAGCTACAGAAGATTGGAAGGACAAGCGCCGTAGAGATGCAGAGGAAAAGAAGAAGCGTGATGCGGCAGCTATTGCGCAAGCGAAAGCTCTTCGAGCCCCAACAGCTCTGGTGAAGGGTGAGGGGTCTGGCCTAAAGAATTTGAGCGGTGTAGCAGGTAAAGACCATGCACCTGTTCGAAGTGAGATAATGGTGGGATCATCAGATGAAGACTCGGACGATGACGATGATGACGGTTCCGATACGAATTTGCTTTTTACTAAAAGTCGGGAGGCTTCGAAGAAAGTCAAAGAGTATGAGGAAAGTAGGAAAAAGAACCTTTTGCAACCTACGGGCCCTGTACGAAAGACCAAGAAGGTGTACTCAAAGAAAGATCTCCGTGCTCGCTTGGAGCCCAACATGGATATTATCTACCTCGAACTACTCAATTGGGACATTTTCCACGAAGGCGAGGATCCTCCAAGCAACAATGTCTGTAGGAAGATCGCCAACAGCTTTCTAGACCTCGGACTCTATAAGGAAACCTTTAAGCCGTTGCTCATATCAGAAGTATGGCGGTCATTGCTAACAGCCAAAGAGGAAAACAACTACAAACCTATAGAAATCAAGGTTTTGAATCGTTTGTCTGTTGATAAATTTATGGAAGTCAGTACCACTATGTCAATTTCTAATCAAAGGGACCTCATGGTATACCAACAAGACATTGTACTCCTGTCTAGAAGCTCGAATCCACTTCTAGATAAGCAAGCACCACACTGTCTAGCCCGTGTTTTCAGAACGACCCGTAAACGCGATGCCTTGGAAGTCACATACAGAGTGAGTAGAGATATTCGGCCTGAACTCCTCAACTGCTTTGTGCCCAACGGGAAGTTATATACCCTCAAGATTACTGATATGACTACAACTTTGCGAGAGTTTGCGGCCTTGAGCAGTCTTGAGTACTACGACTTATGCACGGAAATCTTGGAGGCAAAACCTTCACCATTACAGAAATATTCCGAGGAAAAAGTTGCTTCAATATCAACCAGATATAAGCTCAACAATGGGCAGGCCAAAGCTATCCTGTCCGCCAATGACAATGATGGCTTTACTTTGATTCAAGGGTATGTGTTGGTTTTTATTCTACTTCGAATTACACTGCTAACAGTACCAGTCCCCCGGGATCAGGAAAAACAAAAACTATTATTGCCATGGTAGGCGCTTTGCTCACCCAAGTGCTTCAGCAGCAAGCACAACAAGTTGGCTTCAGGCCGCAAGGCCAAAATGGTGGTTCAGGCGCACAAGCTCAAGCGCCGAAGAAAAAGCTACTTATCTGCGCTCCCAGTAACGCTGCTGTTGATGAATTGGTTGTCCGGTTGAAAGAGGGTATTTTGCCTCTCAACGGCTCGCATCAAAAGATTAACGTCATCCGTGTTGGGCGAAGTGATGCCATCAACTCTAGTGTTAAGGATGTAACACTTGATGAGCTGGTTAGGATTAAGCTTGAAGGGGACCACGAATCCAAGAAGGGTCAGATTAGTGATCGGGAAAAGCTGCACAAAGATGCCGGGCTGATCAAAGAGAGGCTCAATGTCTTGAGGCCTGAAATGGACAAATGTCGAGCTGAAGGCGACAAAACTTCGGAACTCAAACTGCAAAGGGAATTCGACGAGCTTAAGCGTAAACAAGCACATATCGGGAACAAAATAGACGAAGATAAGGAAAGTGACAACAAGGTTAGGCAAAATGAGATTAGTAGACGTCATTTCACACAGGAGATTATTGATGGCGCCCATGTGCTATGCGCTACGCTCAGTGGATCTGGACACGATTTTCTACGAAACGTTAACGTTGAATTCGAGACGGTTATCATTGACGAAGCAGCTCAGTGTATTGAACTCAGTGCCCTGATACCTCTCAAGTACGGTGCTACGAAATGTATCTTGGTCGGAGATCCTGAACAACTCCCTCCAACAGTTCTCTCGCGATTGGCAAAGAGTTATGGTTACGAACAGAGTCTCTTCGTCCGAATGCAACGCAACCACCCCAATGATGTCCATCTACTTGATACTCAATATCGTATGCATCCTGAGATCAGTCGATTCCCAAGCCAACAATTTTACAACAGTCGTCTCATTGATGGAGATGGAATGGCACAGTTGCGAGTTCAGCCATGGCACGCAAGCTCGATTCTTGGGCCTTATCGATTCTTTGATGTTGTGGGTGTTCAAAGCAAAGAGACTAAAGGCCATTCTCTCATCAACGTTCCCGAGTTGAATGCTGCTATTCAGCTTTATCAACGGCTTAAAACAGATTACAGGTCTTATGATTTCAGGGGTAAAATCGGTATCATTACAACCTATAAGGCTCAATTGAATGAGCTCAAACGACGTTTTGGGCAGAAATTCGGAGATGAAATCTTTGAAGAGATTGAATTCAACACGACTGATGCTTTCCAAGGTCGTGAACGAGAAATCATCATATTTTCTTGTGTTCGTGCCAAGGCTTCAGGAGGTATTGGTTTCTTGAACGATATTCGACGTATGAACGTCGGTCTGACGAGAGCCAAGTCATCGTTGTGGGTTTTGGGAGATTCTCGGGCATTGGAGCAAGGTGAATTTTGGAATAGGCTTATTCAAGATGCCAAGGATCGTAGCAGATACACACACGGTGACATCATGGGGTTGCTGTCAAGGCCGACGTCGAAAGATGCACCAGCAATAGATTATACAAAATCATCGTCCGACTTCGATGGTAATGTTTCTACGCGGCCGTCTGAGAAGAGTGACAGCGATATTGAAATGATGGATGCACCATCGAATCAAAGTTCTCGAAATTCAATATCGGGTAGTAGTAGCATAACACCGGTGGATGGTCACGGTAGGGGGGCGTCAATAAATGTTGAGACGGGTGAGCAGAGAAAGAGGCCTAGAGAACAAGAACTTCAAGAAGAAAGTATTTCGAGGAAACAGAAAGTGAGTTGATCGAATTACTGACTCAATACCAGTCATAATCTATACATGTTTGCTAACGTCCATAGACGCACCCGGAAAACCTTGCGTCAGGACCCAATAGCAGTGGACCAGCCGATGCTCAGCGCAGTGTGCAAAAACTGGATCTAGAAGCTGCACTTCAAGCAAGCAAAGCTGCGGCGGCGGCGCGCGCTCCAAAATCTAATCCACCACCCCCTCCACGCAGAAAGGCGCCAGCGGACCCTTTTATTCAGCGTAAACCACCCAAAAGAAAATGATGGAAGCATGGATTTATTTCATTGATATAAGTTTGAAAACTTCGGGACACTGCATGGTCTGGTGCAACATAGCATAACAGCATGGCGAATGGCGCACGTGTGAGACAAGTGCACCCTGGTGGGAACCATCATTATTAGTAGATCTGATAGATCTTCGTGGGTAGAACATAGTTGCATTTTTGGTGATTGTGACATCTTTAATACGTACCTCAAAAGGCCCCAAGATGGCGAGGACTTGAATTGATCCAACACATCCAAATCAATTCAATGATCATAGAAACTTCAGCGACTCACTCTCGAGGCAAAATCCTCCAAGCATCAACAACTGAACGGCTTGACGCTTATAGCCACTCACTCCGTCCCCTTCGGCTCATTCCTGTGTCTTACAATTTACAGGTCCCAGACTCTTACATGGCTTTCATTTTATAATAGTATGCGTAATGTCCTCTCTGGATTGTAGATCAAGCCTTGCCTCATCGGATATTTTACTCCTACAGTTGCACTAAATGTCCTCGAGAATCTCAAAATGAGAGAATTGGGAAAGCTTGGAAAGCTCTCAAGCGATAGACTAATGTGAGAATCGAGATGTGATATTAATGTGGTAGATCGTGAAAGAAAAGGGGGTAATCGCGCCTTCGCGTATATCTATCTGGCTACTCATTAGGCCTTGCAAATTCAATCACAACCGAAAAAGTATGCATGGTACATAATTGGTACATGACATGCAACCCTCCATTCATAAATTCAAGTGCTCATCATTCCGTGCCGAGAGAATCTACTCATGACGGATCACGAAAGAAGTGACAGCACTCGGAGATCTTTAGTCCCACGTTGGTTGGCGTTCCCCATCCCAAGTAACCTTGGTTGACAATATTCGAACAAACTCCCTTGATTCTGTCGGCCGTCCGATTTTATGGAGGAACAGATTAGGTGGACCACTTCGAGTAATAATAAACATAACACCCGCTCCCGATATCAAACCTATCAAACTCGCAGAGTAATCAGGTCGATATCAACTATTCATATTCATAGTGTGGCAACCACTAGAACAGACAGGCATTAGACAATCTTTTCAATTCACGGCTGATAGCTTCAAGACGGGTTCACCAACGCCCTCAACTACAGTTGGAACTGCTGTGACGATCGATCTCCTGAGTTTGAGGGGCACTACTCGTACTCCAAGACCGTCGCTTGCCTCGCCTCAAAATGACATCTGTTCACAGCCTCCTCCGGCTAGTTGGGTGGAACCGGAAGGTTCTCTTGCGATCCAATTTCCTGATCCCATAAAAATATCCTTTCCCTCAAAGTACCCACGTTGGTAGTGATTGGAAGCAAGCAAGCAAATCAAGCAGCTCAGATGACACGACGCGAGAAAGTGGGGGGAAAAGGGGAGAAATATTTCGCTTCACTCCAAGGATTCCGACGTGGACAAAACAAGCACGAATAGGATAGCCACCCAATCCGGCTCAGAAAGCCCACTCACAACCGGTGCCGCACCTTCAAGACCTCCAATCCCCAATCAAAGATCCATCCAACCTCCAGCTCATCCGGCAAAACGCTTCTCGCAAAAGTCGACCGTCTTGTCAGCATCTAATACAATGCTAGTAGTCGACCTTCCGCCATTCATCGATCGTGTACATTAATCCGGTGTCGCCCTCTCCCATCTTCTCTCTCCAGCTCGGTCCATCCCCTCACCGTCGCGTCTTCCGCGTCTAAAATCCATGCCTGCGCAACCTTCTCGTCGATTTCACCATGGGAAACCCGGTTATATGCATCGTTTGCGCAAACGAGCTTGAGTTGTCCCTCTGCTTCTCCAGGATGATGGCAAAGGTTCCATCGAGCACGTTTGAATAGTGAGCCGTTTGTCTGTCTGAGGTTGAATGTGGAGTCTCGTGGTTGCAACTTTGGTGGTTGGAATGTGGATTCGGATTTGAATGTTGGAGGGGAAAGAGAAAGAGAAAGAGAAAGAGAAAGAGAAAGAGAAAGAGAAAGAGAAAGAGAAAGAGAAAGGGGAGATGGAGATGGAGATGGAGATGGGAATGTGAAATTTGAGGGAAAGATAATGGGATGCTAGAAGGTGGATTGTTGAGAGGGATGCAAATGTACTCTTGAGGACTCCAAGGGGATTTGCGAGGAGTTTTGATCATCTGGGAGCGTTTGGTAGGATGGTGGTTGGTCGTGAGGGCCTTGATGGGAGGGTTAAGGTGGGAGATCGAGTGTTGTTGGTGTGAGTAGGGTTTTTGGGGAGGGGGGTGATGGTGAAGGGGGTGAGAGGGTCAGGGCACGAGGAGAAGAGCAGCGATTGTGGGTATGGGGGGTGGGGATATCGATGTGGATTTGGTGATGAGGGAGATTCGGATAACGGCTTTGAGGGTTGGCGAGAAGAGGGGAAGAGTGAGGATGGAGGTGGAGTTTTTCTCTGAAGGCGAGGGGATGAACATGGGTGATGGTTTTTAATTCTCTGATTGGGGAGTTTGGAGGGACGTTGAGTGGTGGTGATTTTTGGATGCTGGTTTGATGGCCGGATTTAGGGAGGAAGGCACGCTTGACATCTAATTGGAAGGGGTGAAGGGGATATTATCATGTTGTTGGGTGAATGGTAAGTCTGACCGTGATGTATAGGAAGAGAAGAAGAGAAGTTCAACGGGAATACGAGTAGAGTGGTTGAATATCTGCATTCATTCATTCATTCATTTATATATATATATATATAGTATATCTATACGACAACCGAATCATCAATCCTCAATAAACATTCTTCGCACAACTATTGGCACATGAAATCAGAAAGAATAAAAGTTCGCTGCTGGCCGTCTCCTAGAGCAATCTCGAGAGTTTAGACTTGCATGGTGTTGGATATCATATGGCTCATTTTCAGGTGCGTCGTCTTCGTAAGTACGAGTATGGTTTAATCTAACGCCCTGACCTAGCTCTTTTCGCAGTCGCTTCCGCACATCGAGGAAGATCTTACGTTTTACAATCCCTTGTCCCGAGCTGTCATTAATTAGTTAGCTCTGAAGCTTGTGGAGGCCTTTTTTCACGTACGAGTAGTTTCTACGAGTATTCGAGGGAGGAGAAAAATGTTGTATCTTTTGGTAGGGTTTACTGTTTATGGATTTGTTGGCTCAGACTCATTAATTGGTCTAGTGCGAGTATTTCCTCCTCTTTATATCTTTACCTACTCGAGTATGCGGGAGAAGATTCAGAGACTTGGTTCGGTGGTTGTGTTGGTCATTTCGGGTTTGAGGTGTAGAGGGTAAGATTTTGGGAAGGGGGTGGGTGGTCGGTTGATTGGATGGGGTGGTTCTCGGTGAGGATTTTGATTGGTATTGGGTTGATATTTAAGGTTCCGCTTGAGTAAACGATTGGATGGGAGGGGAGGGGAGAGAGGGGGGTGGAATGGATTGGGATGAGATGCTTGAGTGTGGTTGTGCAGTGCTGTGTGGAGAGAAGAGAGGTTTTGGGATGTGATGTGGATTGGAAATTGGGGGGGGGAGAGTTGGGAGAGGAGGTGCGGATGTCGATGTCTTGGATAGCGTCGAGAACTTCCAGACGACGGAATGATGGGATGTTATGAATGAGAGCAAGAACCTTCTGGTTGTTTGGAGGGGTTTCCATAATATCGAGGGCTCCTTCTCTGGAAATTTCGTGTGCATCGCGAGGATACTGAAGAAGGTTCAACATAGATGTTTGGGAACGGTCATGTCCCTCCTCCCAAAGAACTTCCCGTACCCGCATTTACAGTCAAGAAGTGCAAGCAATGTATAAGCCATAGTTTGTAGTGTGGTAGTATGTCATGATCATTAAACTTCCGCTCTTATCATCTTATCTTGAGTCAAGGCAAGCTCGCAAGCAAGCAAATAACCATGCATGATCTTTCCTTCCATCCTCGCTAATATTAAGAGAAAAGAAACCGGGTATCGAGTCGAATGGGGAAAAAAACAAAATGCTCTCCTGTCTGTCTCTCTCTCTATCTACCACCCATGCAGTATCTTCCAGGTATCATAAAGCAAATTCGTCTGTGCATCCACTTCGCCAACTTCCTCCTATCTCTCTCGAAGGGTATCGTATCGTATAGTATGGTATCGAATGGGATCGAGAGAGATAGAAGATAATGAAGAGAGAAGAGTCATCACCCCTCGCGCAAAGGCAAGGGACCACCCTAAACAGCACTAGTGTGTCGTCTTCCTCTTCGCCTACCGCCGCAGCTACCGCACGTCAAGCAAGAGATGAGGACATCGAAGAATGCGACGATGGCGTTGATGATTCCAGTGAGGATGGCTCCGATTCCATTTACGACGGCCCTATTTACACGTTAGGATTGAGGGTTCTTTCTTATGGGAAGGTAATGTGAGGTGGTTGTCGTCGGGTAGAGATGGAAATTGTTGATGATGATGATGATAACTTACATGAGACCAGCACCGATGGCGCGAAACATGCCTGAAATCTATTGAGAATGTTAGCTTTTGTTCTTCTAGATCGATGTGATTGATATGCGTTGATCCAGTAGATCCAAGTCAAATGCGATCAAGAACGCGACAAGATGGGAGGGAGAAAGGTAAGACATACACAAGAGACAACGGCTCCCATTTTGAAGGAAATGTGTTGAGTAGTGACTCTTTATAAGTAGTGGTGTATTGTTGAATTGGATCTCGAGTAAAGCTCGAGATGATTGTGGTTATATGGTTGTGTGGTTGTGTGTGTATTTTGATGTGTAGAAGAGAAGAAATTCGAAATGCAACGGGAACATGTCACCCTCTATATATCCATTCACCTTGACCGTCAATCCAACTCACGCGTCATACTTGAAAAGTCCCTTCCCTTCCTGTGCTTGGATATCCACATCCAGATTCCATATGCACATTCCTTGCTTTGTCTTGTTCCCATATATAACAGTGAGATTGGATCTTTAATTATTATATCTGCGTGACGTCACCAATCATGTATTTACACTCTACTGTAGAGTCGATCACATTTTCTTTATTTCCTTCTTCTCTTGTCTTGTCTTCTCTTCTTTTCTCTTCTCTTCCCTTCTCTTCCCTTCTCTTCCCTTCCCTTCCCTTCCCTTCCCTTCCCTTCCCCTCCCCTCCTTCCTTTTCCGTTCTTTTAATTTCGTGGTTTCCCTTACTTCCCTCACTTCCCTCCCTTCTCTCCCTTGTTCCTCTCATTTCATTGGTGCTACATGTGATCAGATCCCAAAACAAGGCTTGTCAAATGCCGTTTTAGGTATGCACTGATCCCGTTTCAAGACCTAGAGTAGCAATTGTGGCGCGTGTGATCGATTGACGTCAAAGTCAAGCCACCTGTGGCGTTAGGGGGGTTTGATGTCACTCTACATTCTTATAAGATAGACGCATGAATGAGGAAGGAGGGATCATGGGATGAGACGGGATGGGGGAGTTATCGGTCTCTTATCGAGATGTCCACCAGTCCGGTCGTTTAATTGCTGTCCTCAGTATGACGTAAATTCCCCCAGCCCGCCCTTGTCGCTTGCACCTTGTACCTCTCTCTCCGTGCCACTGTATGGCCACCTTTGTCGATACATGTAAAATAAAGTATGTAGTCTGTTTAATCTTGATCCATACCAAACAAAACAAAACAGGAGGATATGAGATACGATAATACATAAGAGTTCGTTCCCCGCCTTCATAACCTTGAAATCTGTGGGTTAAAGACATTTCCTTTTCACAAACCTATACACATGTGTGGTGGGTACGCGGTAACACCCAGACGCCTGAGACATTCCTGAGTCATTTATGTCAAACCCACACTTCGGAAGATAAAGTGACACTACATACATGTGACGGCGACAGCAATCTCCTAGACAAAAAGGTAGGAGAAGTGGAGAACGGAACATGGGGGTTGATGAACAAAGATAACGTCGACTTGTGCGTGTACTTCGAAACATGAGCCAAACAATGCACACGGCTTAGATCGCGAAGCACTCAGTACCAGCTCACGAAAAGTGTTGGGAAATCCTCATGGGGCACCGGGCAGGATTCGGCAGCATTCATTCCATGAGGGTTCTGACGACCAATTGTAGCATCTAAACCATCCGACTCCTCCACGTTACGCCAAATTTGGCCACATTATTCAAGCACACTCTTGTTGAAGAACTGATGGATTTGCCTTCCAGCCTCCTTCCCAACTACCGGCGCCAATTCCTCCAGACTCGCATTAGCAACTTCTCTGATACTCCCAAAATCAACTACCAAATTACTCAAATTCTTCCCTGTAACTCCAGGTACCGCCCTTAGCATATCCTGGGGCTCCCGGTTAAAGGCTTGATCCTCCGCACTGGCACCCCCCTCGAGTCCAATTTTCACGGCTTGGATAGGATCCGGTTCAGCCTCCTGAGTTTTGAGGCTTTCAAATATTTCGGCGGTTTGGTATGGACTGGAACTCCAGATTATGCGGAGCTTAGGAAATGCGAGGGTGAGAAGTACGAGCTTGGATTGAAGATCAGACGAAGCACTTGCAGACACGGATGATACAGAACCTGAGAGGTCCGCAAAGGGTTCTAGAGTAAAAGATTTGCCTTGGTCGAATTCAATGAGGAGCATTGGCGACTTGTAATGTTCGAGCATAGTCTCGGCTTGGTTGTACAGGCGACCATCCTTAAAAGATGAGATCAAATCTTTGATTGATTTGCGCTCCACGCAGATACTAGGGGAGAGAACATAATCCCCCACGGTAAGCATACATGGGACTACAATCATGTTGCGACCATGGAGAAGAGATGGGAGTGAGGACCGAAATTCTCGAACATCAACTACCACGCGTGGTGGTTGAGCAGTAGCTGCCAAACGTCCTCCACCCGCGATACGGGTATTAATTGTACGAAGGAAGGCTTCTTGTGGGTCTTCGATGCCATGCGCATCAAGTGTATGCACAAGTGACATATTAGCCTTCTCCTTGATAAGTTTGGTGAAGGCATCTTTTTCTCGGCGAGTAGACGAAAGGTAGCGTTGTTCTTCCACCGACCCACCGTAATAGAGAAAGTATACTCGTACGTTTCGATCATTGTGGGAGGATCGATAAACTTCCACTCGACGAACAAAAGATGTGTCAGGCTCATACATGATAATATAACGTGGCTTCACCTCTTCGAGAAGATGCTCATCCATATCCCCATCATATGCATGGATCACGATGAGATCCTTCATTTCATATAGCTGATAATAATCCTCCATATCATCCAAAGGATCTGTGACAACTTCTTCTTTTTGCAATGCCTCTAATTCCGTAGGTTTTATCTCTGACATCAGTTCTGCAACCTCAACTGGCTTATCTTCTGCCGCTTCAAGACTGCCATTTGTGGCACGTGCCAATCCCGAGCTTGAAGCACCACCTCTGACTCTCCTTCTCTTATTTGCTGGAGCTTTACCTCGGGAGCTACTTAGAGCACTATTTGTGTTGCTGATACCGTTTAGAGCAATTTGATTCTCCTCATAAAGAGTTGCGCTGGTTTTGGCGAACCTCTTCTTCCACTCTAAATAGCTACGCAGTTTTCGCCTCATCATAATCTCCGCCGATGGCTCTTGTTCTTCATCCTGCCCATTTTCGTCGGTTTCTGGACGAGCATGCATATTTTGAAGATATTCTCGCAGTTGCCAACATTGGGCTGAGTCTGTACACATGATCAAGATTGTGCCATTAGAGTCATCCAATGGAACGGGATTAAAATAGAGATCACGATCAATCTCATCTAGGACTTCAGCTAGGACTGCCCATTTTGGTTGTTCCTCTAGCACTGGTTTAAGAGAATCATTATCTTCTGTTCGTCCAGCTTTGCCCGTGTACACTCGTCTCTTCGCAGTGTCAAATATGGTATGTGCTGCATCAAGAAACAGCCAAGGAGATTGGTTTTGTCTTAAAGATCCTGCCGGGGGTTTGTGTGTAGCGAGAATATAATCTAATTGGCGATTGAATGAGACGGCATCACATGTTAGTAGAGAATGTAGCATCCCTCTTAAAACAGTCAAATCATTGACAATCTGTCTTGTCTTCCAGCTGACTCGATGCCATACTGGATCAAGCTGTCTTCGAATCACCATGTCAAACTGCTTGTGCAAAGCACTATCGACGTTCCAATCCTCCATATCCAATCCAGAGTTCGATTTCTTCAATTCTCCAATACTAACCTCTACGCATTCCATTATGGCATTTTGAATATCTCGCATTGAGTCAGACATCGATACTTCAAGTTCGATGACCTCAGCTTTTTTCTTGCCTTCCAAAGCTTGCGCAACATTTATATGAAATCTCGGCCATATTGAGACGTTTCGTAGAAATAGGTTTCGCATCATAGTCGATAGTGGCGAGAATCCAGTCGCAAATGGTTCTGGTTTGTCGGAAAGGGCCTTGAGGAACCCAACCTTATTTTTCTGCCTGTAAATCCGAAGTATAAAGGCTTCCAATGATGTAGCTACAACCTTATCTGCATGTAGGACTATCACGCCTGTAATGGTCTCTGCGTCCAATAAACTGGTCAAAAGATCGACTACAAGAATTCTAGATGTAATGCTAAAGATTCCTCCTTGTGCATACATCTTTTCTCTTCTGCCGACACTCATGAGATCCGTATTGACCACAGAGAGACCCCGCGCTTTAGGAGTCATGCTGATGGCAGCATGCTCCGCCAGTGCCTCTCCAATCCAACCATTCTCTCGATCGTCCGCACCAACCAGTATTATAAGATTATTTCCAGCGGCATCATATGAATGGAGGAGGTTCGTTACAAGTCTTAGGAGACCGAGACCGCGAGCAAGGACGACCAGTTCATCCTTCTGTCGAAGCTCCTGAAATATCTCTTGCTGATATTTCTACAATTTATTAGCACATCTTTCATGACAAGTTAGGTTGGCTAGTATGTAATGTACCAATGGTAGTGACAGCTTCACGGGTTGCTGTTCACCGTTTGCTGAAGACATTCTGGAGGGATCATGGCGCGTTGACCATGTGTAGGTGGACGCGAAGCACACACGAAGTCGAAGTAGGTTTCAATCGTGCAGTAAGGCTAGGTACGGTATCTCCGCATCGATCGACCTACCTACCATAACGTGGTGACTGTACCTAGTTTTCCATTCTAGGTAAAGCGTTGAAGATAAGTAAACCAAGTACTCGAGTATGCTCAATGGATATTGGAATGGTCCGTTTACGAGTGGCCTTACCAGAGTAGATGCGAGTGGAAATCTTGAAATCTTGAAATCTTGAAATCTTGCATTATTACGAAGCGTGTTGTAGTGTTCAAGACTAGCAGCAGTTAGCCATTGGTAGCTGCAGTTACACTAAAAGGCCTCATGAAGCCTCTTTGAGCTCTTACGTCATGAGGGGCAATATTGGCTTATATAGAGTAGAGTAGAAGGAGAGGCTCAATGACTCCCCCCCTCATTCTTGCCAACAATCTTCGCTTTGTCTTCAAATAATCATCTACGAACCTTCTCAGACGTTAATTAATCCATCCAACAATATGCCTGCCGGTCCAGACGAAACTCATCACCACGCAGCGGGTGAAGTCACCGAACATGTTATGAGGAACTCATCCTCGAAGACCGATAGCAATGCTAGCGATCATCCTCTGCACGATCAAGGCGAAGTGAAGGGAGAGAAGGTTCAATTCCGTCATCACGAGGCAAACCCGGGTCCTGTCATTCCCAACAGCATCCCAGAGCAAGAGGGATCAAAGGCGGATCGTGAAGCAAAGACTGCTGCTTTGAACAAGTAAAGTTCCTCGGTATGCTTATCCAATGATCTTGATGATGGATGGAACTGATTCGATAGACTGTAAGGACCTTCAGACGACTCATACGATCGTCCCGAACGAAATGTAATGAAAGGAGAACTCATGGATGGTTGGCTGGCGTTGGAAAGATGCAATGGTAAGGGAACAAATGAATGAGGGTTGAAAGATTGTGGCACCGGAACATACTTGTATGATTAGCAAGGACGACGTTATGAAATGAAACGTCTATCATTCTCGAAACATAATGATTTGTATCGTATCTTGTGGATGTTGCAAGCACCACCCCCCTTTGTGCATCGTTACCAGTCGGCTGCCACTGTGTATGATATTGGATCGATGAATGAATATTGAGGCGTATGCAACTCATAAACTCCCGATTAAATCAATTACGCAGTGTTTCAAAGGAAGATAAGCGCCAATGATCATATAAGTATATCCTCTATATACATATCATATACCCGTCGTACGCGCGTTGCAAGAGTAATCTGAAAGTTTCGCATTCGTAAGATCTTACATTTCCAAGCTTCGTCAAAGGTAAAACTACCACCAGTACCTCGTACTGTATATACAAGTTGCCCTCGACGTGTCCGGTGTATCCGATGTATCCGATGTACCCGTTTCTTTCAGATTCGGAACATTGTGTGGCTTTCACCCCGACCGGTGGCTGAACTGCTTGGCATTTTGTCGTAGCAGCACTACACATTGCACTACCCATAACCTTACCATTTGCTCGTACATCATCAATAATAAATCCATCCACCCATTCCTTCACGTCTGTGTTCTGTGTGCCCAACTTCATGTTGACCGTTTGAACCACTCACTGTGAAAGAACACGCACATAATCGTTGTGTGATTTGGCGGCATAAAGGACTGGACCAGCATCATCTGCTTTACTTTTGGCTTCAACTCCCAACTTCCAACCTCCAACCATTGCGATAGGAAACAAATTATCGCACAGTCATCGCTACTTTCCAATGCTTCTTAGAAGTGGGAGAAGTGCGACCAACACGAGAGCAATCTCCCACACTATCGAACCTTGTTTCCATAAGTCCTGCGAAAGTACAACTAATAGGAGCAAGACAGATAGATTACCCCTAACCCTCCAAAATGCCTTCCATTCTGTCTGATGATGATAAAGAGACGGTCAAACGCATGGTGCCAAAGGCCTCAAATAAAATCCAGGCTGTAGCGGTGGCCCGTCTATATATTGCTTATCCCGATCGACACAAATGGACATACACTGGTCTACAAGGAGCGGCGGTACTTGCAAATGATCTTGTTGGAAATACCTACTGGATAAAACTTGTCGACGTCTCAGTTAGTGATTTTCCCTCTATCCCCGCCGTGATGCCGTATCCATTATCAAAAACTAACTTCTTATTTTATATAGTCTGCGAACAGAGGTGTGATATGGGATCAAGAGATATATGATACATGGTCCTATAATCAAGATAGAACATTCTTTCATACATTTGAAACCGAAGAATGCCTGGCTGGATTGTCCTTCGTGGACGAGAAGGAAGCTAAAACCTTTATGAAAAAGATGAATGATAGGGAAAAGAATGCCAGTAAAGCTACAAAGGCCAACCCTTTTGGAGGCGCCGCTCCAGTTCATAAGCATAGTCTGCTTGGTGGTTTCTTTGGTGGGCACCGACATTCTTCCGCCCCATCGATACAACCTACTCCTCCCGATTCTCCCAGCTATGTACTTCCACCCCAACAACCGGCTCATTCAGCGCAAAATCACAGGCATTCAGGTGGAAGCTTCAAGTCGGGGCAGCCTGAATATGCAGCGTTGGAGGCGATTGATCCCCATTGGCGGGAAACATGGGGCGAGGACTTGAGGCAGATGGGTATTACGGACGATATGATTAGGGACAACCAGGATTTTATTGCAGATTATATTCGGGAGCAGCAAGTTCAACAGAGCATAACACCCACACCTAGTGGCATCGAGAATCAAAGAAATAAGGCCCCTCCACCACCACCACCACCTCCAGCGACACCTCGAACACGTTCCGACAGTCCTCACAATTCCACGGCTGGTCATGGAAGAGGGGCACCACCTCCACCCCCTGCACCTCGACGATCTAAAGCAGATCTTCCTCGAGAACCAACACCACCGAGGGAGCCTTCGCCACCCAGAGGACCTCCTCCTCCTAGATTCGCAGCTCCACCACCATTCGCAGATGCTGGTAAGTTTGCGCATACAAATAATAAAGCACCCTCTCGAGCGCATGCTTCTTCCAATCCAGGGCCACCTCCGCCACCAAGGCCTGCGAAAACACCTATCGAGGATTACGAACCAGGGGAATCAGGTTCTAGATTTGGAGTCCCTCCGCCTTTCACTGGGACAAGAACAACAGCACCACCCCCTACACCACAACGAGGCCCCGTCCCACCCCCTCCTCGAGACATCCATCAATCAAGTAGTTCCCATGCTATACCACCTGCACATATTCCTCCTCCACCTTTACCGCCAAAGACTCCAGCGTCTCCGAGTATGCCACCTCTACCTCCAGCTTCTGCTCGTCCTGTACCTTTACCTCCGAGAGACTCTGCGCCTCCTCCACCTCCGTTACCTCAAATGAGTGCTCCACCTCCACCACCACTACCACAATCAGCAGCCCCACCTATACCATCGTCTGCTGCCCCCCCGCCACCTCCT
>NGKF01000034.1:352202-370901 GCA_002162555.1 Monilinia aucupariae | reverse complement strand
GGGTTTGGAGGACCACTTCCCCCTCCACCACCACCTGTGCCATCATTTGGTGGCCCACCAGCTCCTCCGCCTCCACCACCTATGCCCCCAGGAAACGGACCCCCAGCTCCTCCTCCTCCACCACCACCTCCATCTGGACCAAGTCGCGATTCTGGCTATGCATCAGGTGCTCCAACACCAGCCAAACCTACTGGTGACCGCGCAGATCTATTAGCAAACATTCAAAAAGCTGGTGGTATCGGGGCTCTCAAGAAGGTTGACCGGTCACAAATTAGAGACAGAAGTGCTGCTGCGGTTCCTGGAGCAGATAGTGGACCTGCAGGCAGTGGGCTTCCTCCGGCCGGCGTGTCTTCAGGAGGCGGTGGAGGATTGGCAGATGCGTTAGCAGCTGCTTTGAACAAGAGAAAGCAGAAAGTTAGCGCCAGTGGTAAGTGTTCATCTATATTCCCGGATTTAGCCACTTCTTCAACTAACATTTTGATCAGATGATGAGGCGGAAGATGACGATTGGTAGATGGTATCAGTATGGTGGGTGGTTTACTCTGGAATGGGAATTTAAGCAAACGGAGTGAACTGGCGTATGTTGAGCGATTGTCAAAGCAAGGGAGGGTATTAGTCACAGCCCTAGGGTTCCAGATTTGCCGCTGCAGGACAACGTGAATGTTCGAGGAAAAGGCAACTCGAGTGTAAAGAGTTTTAGTCAAATAAATCAAGAATATTAAACATCGATCATTTGAGAATCCAATGCAATGTGGATGTAAGGGTTCGAAGTGAAGACTCGGCCTATGACACGAATCACAGATAAGATATTCATAGTGAGAAAGCTATGGATATTCAGAGAGCCTTCAGTCTATGCTATGCAGAACGGGAATAGAAGTCCTGGTCAATACATGTATAACGTCTCTCCCACTATACACGCACCGCCGATCGAATGAAGCACTAGAAGGAAAAATGCCTGTCGAGGTTCTCGGGATTCAGCGAGTGAAGCTATGACCAAATCCTACGAGATTGAGAGAGAAGACAGTCTTTCTTTCCATCCCCCTAACCACCATAATCAACGCTCGTGGAGGGGACCACCTTGATCCCGGGGAAACTTAGATATCATCAATATCAATCTCCTTGCCTTTTCCTCCCTCGGCGGCGTCACCGGACTCCGAACCACTGTCTCTGTCGTCATCGAACTCGAAGTTGCAATCTCCATCCTCGCCTTGTCCGTAAGTATCGGTCTCGTTGATCTTTGCGCTCTCGGGTAATTCTCCATACGCTTTCAAGCTTCTGGCTTCATCGGCACTGTACTTGAGAATGACATCTCCCTTCTCATCTTGGTAGTCACGGAGGGAGAGGAGGATAATATCTCCTTGGTTGATCCAGACCTTCTTACGGAGCTTTCCTCGGATGTGTGCAAGACGTCTAGTTCCATCGAAGCAGAGGGCTTCGAGACGGCCGTTTCCGAGCATCTTGATGACTTGAGCATATTCTGTGAATGAGTGGTTAGTTGACCGAATACGAAGTGAAAAGGCGTTCAAGATGGGGCGGCAAGGGGGGAAGTGTAGAGACGAAGGGTCGCTACAGAAAATAGGATTTATTTATTTACCTTGACCTTCCTCCTTGAAGGTTAATTCACGCTTCTCGTTATCGTTCTCATTCTTTCCACGACGCCTGTTCTTTCCTCCCTGTTTTTCGCAAATCGTGTCAGCCTGGATCAAGATGGTGGTGATGGTGGTGATGGTGGGGTGGAGTATTTCCCAAGAAAAAGAATGAAAAAAAAATTGCGACTCGTGTCATACCTTTCCCTTATTCTTGGGCATATTTGCTGCTGCTTTGCTTCACTGTATTACTATTAAATTTTGAACTTCTTGAGTCCTTTGATGAGTTTGAGAGTTTTGTTGGTTGTGAGTGAGTGAGTGTAAAGAGGGAAGGGGGAAGGTAAGATGTGAGAAGAGGTAGATTAGTAGAGTAGACACCCAATGCTAGGTAAATACTGTAATTGGTACGAGTGTAGTGTCATAATTGTGGTGACTACTAAGGAAGCACGCTAATCCTAAAGGAGTACTAAGTATATATTATTATCACTGTAGAGTAAGGCTACTTTACTCGTACCAATTTTCTCGAGTACATACTGCACTGTACTCTTTCATCCTCACTGATTGACTGGTTGACTGATCGACTGATCGACTGATGCATTGATTCGAGAACCTTTTGCTTTTCACTCCTCCTACATCCTGGGTACCAGCAGAAAAACAAACAACAATGCTCAATATCGTCAGTCACCTCCTGCTCTTCAAATTATCAGCACGATAATAATCTTACTCTCACCTCAAGTTTAAATGGCTTCAAGAGCTGTAATCGCGGTGGAAACCAAGTTGTCTCAGTTGAGGCAGTCTTGCGAGCTCTTATCAGCTGATACTCTACCGTATGGGGCATTGAAAGGTTTTCAAGGGAGTGATCACTGTTTTGCTTATAGACTGGCTCCTTACCACGCCTTCTCCGCCCAAGCGGCCCAGGCGATATCAAGACCCCATCACCCAGACCATTATCACACCAAATACTCTCTGGTCAATAAATCATCCTCTCTGTGGATCTCGGTTTTTTGTGGGAAGCTCCATGGAGGAAACAAGAGCGTTGTACGATCCCACATGGTCCGGAGGATCAGGACGGCTATCACAGCGTCCCTGAAGAACCATGGCTATGACTGTTCTGGCAGGAGGATAACTGCGGGTGTGGAAAATGACGGCCAGGATGAGGATCTGTATGGGACGATGGTATTATCTGCCAAAGAGCCGGCTTTGACAGCTAAGATGGATGTGATACGAGAACAAGCGGAGCAGGCTGTGAGCACGATGATATGGATATCACGTCAGAGGTCCACGGACCATGATTCGAATATATACCAGAGGAACAAGAATAATAGTTCGAACACATATCAGAGGAACGAGAATGATAATTCGAATACACATCAGAGTCCCAATAGGCCGGGCAAGAGATTCAATGAAGAGAGAAGATTTCAAATAGGAAATAGGACGATGGAAAGGTAAAAACAATGACCTCTCCTAAGAAGGATCACAAGATTGAGGTATTCGATGGGAGTACGAGTATCATGAAAAGGAAAACCCCAAATAAGATAAAATAAAAAAGGATGAGTATATATAAGAAGAAGACGCCAAATTTAGTCATCTATTTGTATTATACTGTAATTATTATAAATATCGACTCTACTCGTAATACATAATCTCATCATCTAATTACTCTTTCCTTGAAGAAATTATGGTTCATCCCTCATCAGCTTGTCGTCTAAGGCTCTTAGCACACATCGAAGCTCTTCTAGGCTAATCCTGGACGATCGTAAATCGCGGAGCTGTCGCAACGTATCTCAAAGAACTCCCATTCCCATTCCCATTTTCCCATTTCCTTCATCCCTTTCATACTTCGTACACACATCAACAACTACATAGTTGCAATGTTGATTTCACTCACCGTCGGTAAAGTTGATGCCGGAGTCGCCGTCTTATTGACTCAAGATAAACGTCTCGTAAGTTCGGCATTCATTGTTATGCTACATACAGATTGGTCATTGCACATGTCTTTGTCTACAACCTCAATCACTAACAATATCTCATCACAGATTGAATTCCCATCTATTCTCCTCCCACCTAATATCTCTTCTGGTAGTATAGTCGACATCACAGTTGCAAGGAATCTCGTCTCGGAAGAAAAATCCCAAAAGTCATTCGCCGCTCTCCAGGATTCTATCTTCAACTCCTTTGGTGCATCAGAACCCTCTGCGCCAGTCCTTCGCTGTCGCAATGCAACTCAGACGTCCGTCGTTCTAGAGTGGGATCCTATTGATTTGGCAACCGCCGACGTCATCTCCCTTTCGCTCTTCCGCAATGGGCAAAAGGCTGGAAACATCCCCAGGCCCAGTCAGATGTTGAGTACCAAGATTAGTGGTTTGGCAGTCGATACAGAGTATTCGTTTCATCTGGTACTAAGAACGAGTGCGGGTATTTTTAGTAGTGAGAAGGTGGTCGTGAAGACTCATAAGATGACAGATTTGAGCGGTATTACGATTACGCCTGGCATTCTACCTCCGTCATTGAGGGATAGTCTTGTCAAAGCAGTTGAGAGGATCGGTGCGAAGATGGCAGATAGTGTGAGAATCGACACAACACATTTTGTGACAACAGAAGGAAGAGGGGTAGCTTGGGAGAAAGCCGTTGAGATGAATATTCCAGTCGTCAGGCCCGAATGGGTTGAGGGTTGTGAGAGAGGTGGAAGAATCGTTGGTGTCAGGCAATATTATCTTGATGCAGATCCAAAACAGAGACAGGTGGTTTCAAACGCACCTCCACCTCATCCAGCACAGACTGGACCACCGAAAGAACCAGCAAGAACTCCGCCTACCTCACCACCGCCAAGAAACGGCCCGAATGGTCAAACGGTGCCTCCTACTCCGCCTGCAAAAGATACACCCGAAGCTGATAAGGAAGAGAAAGAAAAGGAACAAGAGGAAGAAGATTCCAATAGTGAGTCGGAAAGGGGTGAAGAAAAGGAAGAAGAGGAAGAAAATGAGAAGACAGCCGTGCCTGAAGAACAAAAGTCTCGAGCCTCAGATGTCGAACAACAGAAACTTGCCCTTCGACCTGCAGCACCATTTGGGGCATCAGCAGATGACCTGACCAAATCAGGCGAAGAAAATACATCCGGGAATCAAACGCCTGGGAATGCCAGCTTCCAAGATGTTGCCTTGTGATAGATGATCGAAGGATATCTCATCTATATTACTATTATACCATAATCTATGTTTTGGGCTAGCGAGCAATGAAAATTGTGAGCGGGCATGGTGTTGGGGTGGGAAGAGATATCTGTTACCTTGCTCAGCGTTTCTTAAAAAAATTATTTTCTAATATGGCATGAAGATCTGAATATGTAATGAACATTCGGCATCCTTGTGATTATAGATTCGCAATATTTATTCGATCTCGCTAATGCATATGCCCCTTTTTGGATTTGTCTGTAAACGCACCTAATTGCTAACATATATTCAAACCTTCATTCAGGCTTGAAAGATCATCTTCTATTCGCACTTTCACGTACACCCCACACCCCCGATTCAAAATGCAACTCATATTCACGAAAAGATCGGCCGCCTCGATGTCAAGCTAGAAATCATGTCAAGCTCAAGCCACACCCCGCCCGCCACTTGTGTGGCTCTTATGTCAATGATGCTGTCATCGGAATTTTGATATTGAAAAGGCACCACAACCATCCTTTCCTCCAAACCCATTGCCCTCTCTACACTTGTTCACCATCCTACAGACACAAAGGTTGAAAGAATGGCCTGGTCATTAGTTTGTCCCGCTAATCGAGGAATCGGATTCTACCTCACTCGACATCTCCTTCAAAATACACAAATTCCCGTGGTGGCCACTTCGAGGAAAGATATTGAAGGGGCGAAGAAGTCAATTTTGACGGGTTTGGATGTTGATCCTGAGAGGCTGACGGTGTTGGAGGTTGATGTTACAAGTAAATAGTCCATCGATCCTCCTCCCCAAAACACAAATTCAAATGACCCTTAATTAACCCCCTCCCCAAGGTGAATCCACCATCTCCGCCGCCGCCCAAAAATGCACATCCCTCTTCCCCCCCTCATCTCATCATCTCCGTCTCGCCTTCTCTATCCCAGGGATCCTGCACCCCGAAAAGGCGCCCTCCCAATTGGACCACGCACAGATCCAACACACGTTCGCCGTCAACACCATCGGACCCCTCCTCCTCACCAAACACTTTTCGCCTCTCCTCCCCCCCAAACGTCTCGACCTTGCCTCACTTCCCGACGCTCAAGCGCTGCCCCCGCATGCCCTCTGGCTCAATATGTCGGCACGCGTAGGGTCCACGTCGGATAATGCTCTGGGGGGCTGGTATAGTTATCGAGCCTCCAAAGCAGCGGTGAATTCGATGACGAAGACGTTTGATCTCTTTTTGAAGACAAGGCATGGGGATAACGCATTGGCTATCTCGTACCATCCGGGGACGGTGAAGACGGGGTTGTCGAAGGAGTTTTGGGGTGGGGTGAAGGAGGGGAAGCTGTTCAGTCCAGAGTTTGCGGTAGAGAAGATGTGGGATATTGCTATGAGGAAGGGTGTTGAGAGTAGAGGAAGGTGTTGGGATTGGAGAGGAGAGGAGATTCTGCCCTGAGGGGTATGTAAGGAGATGGGGGATGGATTGATTGTTCTTGCGGAGTAACTTCAGTGCTTGGCACACGATGAGCTCAACGCCCTTATGTTACCCGAATTATGTTTCATGACTTACGATATTGTAGCATTAGTGGTCACTAGAGTAGATGTATTTGCACCTTCATTGTCTATTGGTATAGTTCTATCCACCTTTCATATATTTTCGAGCAAGTGTAAGTTAAGCTAATGTTACATATCCTTCCTTTCATTTCTATAGCCATCAATCATAACTGATGCCTTATAATTACCTCCCAAACTCCTATCTAGATAGCAATCTATAGCAACCAAATATGATTCCTCCATCTCCATGGGTTCAATAATCTTTCAAATCCACTGACATACCCTTTGAATATCTAGGAAGTACCCAGGAAACATACCTCCTACGCGCCTAATCGTGTCATTTTCGTTCAAGTTTTGAGCTGGTGAATGCCACTACAAACATCCAAGCCAAATATTTCCACCTAATCCATTTCCACCTACCTCCAAACTCTCACCCTCATCCTGGTCGACCCAAATTTTCCTCTTCGTAGCCAAAGTCAGCACGTGTAAAAACGCCTGGGCTGCCACAACCTCACTATTCGTTGCCGGATCAAAGAGTTCCTCGAATCTCACTTTCTTATCTCCCAACTTTCCATGCTCACGGAAAATATCCTCCTCTTCGTCGTATCTTTCTGCAATCGATAATTTAACGAAATCGAGAAAATTCTCGCTCTCAGTGTCCATGACATCCCTAACCCATTGGCTCTGTCCTGCAGTCTGTGTGTCCACGTTTGCGGCTGGTCCGAACATTTCGAACTCCCTATATGCTTGATCGTCTCCTGCTAGCTCTTCACCCGTGTCAGTACCACCACCACTTCCTCCTTCTAAATTAGTACTCGCATCATCACTTCTTCCATACATAATCACGTCTTGTTGTGAAGAGAACTTTTCTAGATCGCCTCCACTAGGTAAAGCATTGCCTCTGCCCACCAAAGGACTGGCAGAAACACCTCTGCCACCTAGTCGAAGCGAAGCAGCGGGGCGTAAGCTTGAAGAGCGAGCTCTTTGGCTAGCAGATAGGTTCCAAGGCATCATTGCACTACTTGGGTAGTCGGCTAATGCATCCGCCGCATCTCTACCCATCTCTACTTCAACCGGGGTACCAAATGGTTCTTCATCGATCTGAACCGCAAAATCGTCGTCACCCCTGAAATCACGAGGAGCTTCCTCATCGGAAGAATGATGAAGTCTTTTACTAGTGACAGCTTCTTCTCCATCAAAGTCTGCCTTGCGTTTAGTAGAAACCAAGTCTCTTCCTGTAATCTTCGCCAAAAGCGCATCTCCAGAAAACATACTCAAAGGGCCTTGAAGTTTTGAGGAACCAATACTAATGCCAACGCCATTGAGGCCATTTCCAATGACGAACATGAGAGCATTTTTCTTTGCCAATGTATGTCCCTTGGTCGTCAACTTTGCTGCACTGAGTACATCTTGGTTAATGACGTACTCTTTTTGCCATGTTAAAAGATCCGAATTCTGGAGTTCTTGAGTTTGATCGATAGGAAGTTGCTTCTTGGTCTTAGGCTTTCGCGGACGTGAAGGTGCGGCTGCGCTTTCAGAGGATGACTCTTCAGGCTGTGAAAGCGATAGCTCACGACCTGGGACAGGAGCTGGTAGGGCACCACTCATAAAGACGCGCAAATCGAAAGGTTCCGCATCGGGTAGCATGGGGGCCCCATCATCATCTCCAAACACCATATTCACATCCCTATCTTTGTCATATATGTAACCATGATCTTCAACTCGGGCTCTAGCATCATTATGTTCCTTGCGAACTCTGGCGCTAGCAGCTGAATCACTACCAAATCTCGGAGCTACACTGGTACTCGCTGCTCTTCGAGATGCGATATCTTGAGCGGTAAGGTCCCTGATTTCTCCATTCTGGTCAAACTCAAAGTCGCCGTTATCTTCAAATAATATAACTTCGTCATCAAATCCATCCCGGTGGGCGCCAGATTTCTGCGCGGAAGACTTGGCGAATGGATCATCGAGAGCAAGCTGATAGCCGCTCGCACTGAGGCTAGACGAAATGTTTAAGCCCATGATCGAAGCAGCTTGAGAAGAGGACATTGAACCACTTCTTCCACGTTGTGTATGAATTGATAATGAAATTTGCGAATCTCGATTTTGTGATTGGCCGGCATCAATGAAATCGTAATCTGGAAGTAGACCTGGAAGTGGCATATCCGGATCAAATGCAGGATCATCCATCAACATCAACTGGGCTGGTCTTATTTCCACAAAAGTCAGCCTTCATCCATCATCACTCTACTTCACATCGCACAAAACTTACTTGACCTTAACACTTTCCAGATCCAAATCCCCTGTCACTTTTTTCCCCAACCCCCTCAAGCCCTGTTCAACATGAATAGTATCACTCAAAACATATCCAACTTGTTGGTCATAGACCCTACTAACACCATACAACAAATTACTTTGCAGGCGTAATGCCATAGGAGCATCAGGTTCAAGGATTGTATGGCAGGCCTTCTTGACATCGACACCGAGGATTGCTTTCCGGGTGATTTTTTTCGTAGATGACTTACTGCCGAGAGTCGCAACGAGCCATACTGTTGCGACGCCATGCTTTCGAGACGTGAGAACTAAAGATATTGTTAGGGGGAGAGTAGCAAGGATATCGTTGGGATGACAGAGAAGCAGATGTACAAAAATGACAAAACAGATGAGGAGTCGAGCGCATATATAGAAGAATACGAGGGACGACGTACTTTCATGACTGTAAAACATTTTGCCCAATTCACTTGAAGAAGTCGTCTGAAGTGGTATTGAGAAGTATCGAGAATATACAATCAATTACAAGACGATTGAGGATGGTTGAAGATGATTGAATCAGGAGATGAGTCGAGAATATTATAATGTAATGAGATAAAGAGGCACAGAGAGGGGAGAGGGGAGAGGGAGAGAGAGATATCAAACCTCGTGAGACTTTTGAAACTGAGGTAACTCCCACGGAAGGAAGTCACGTTCGCATCCGGCCTGGGCAACTACTCAAAAAGTGAAGAAATCGAAGCAGAAATCAAAGGTGAGAGAGGATAGAGTATTGAACTCGATGAGAAGAAAAAATAGACGAAACATCGGAGAAAGCTGTAGTAATATATATCAACACAACGCTCATAATGGAAGGACAAGCACCGACACCTAGAAAGAATGGGAGAATCATTATGTATGGAATGTTTCGTGTTTTGGGGGTATAACGAGGTAACTCGCTCGGAGCAGTAACTTGCAAGTATCGATATTTGCGAGCTGTCGTCCCTATAACTCCATTCATACGAATGCAATACCTATGCCTCTATGTTTCAACAAATGCAAGGTCTCTAATCCATCGGTAACGCTAGCTATATTTCAACCCCCAGAAATTCAACAGCAAACCTTCGTCCATATCACGCTGTGATGAAAGCTACACGCCAGACGCCTCAACTACACCCATTGCAGTTGTCTGTTTCCAATATCCACCTGTCATAAATTCGTTACAGATTTCCTTTCTGCTTAGCTTGCATTACCCACCCTCTGATCCGCATACTGACTCGTCGTCTCCTTATTCGGCGTTTTTGGCCTTAAGCTCGTTTGTGACATCTTTTGATGCACAAGTGGGGCCGTGGAGGTAGAATTATTAGCCGTGTGGCGCGTGCTTGGTTGTCTCGACGGTGCGTTGAATGGGGGATCCCCTCGCGTGATGTCATCCTGATGCGAGTTTTGGAAGTCCCTGGAACTCCAACTGGCTCGGTGAACCCGAGCTCCATAAGGAACGTTTCCATAGGCCGAATGTTGACTGCGCATACTAGCGGCTCTACTTCGAGCAGCCATAGGTAATGAGTGCTGTGATGTATTTGGGTCTCGATTTTCTCTCTTCTCTGGCATCTCCGGTACAACATCTTCGTCTTCAATCTTGGGGGCTCGACGAACTTGAGTAACGCTAAAGTAAGGCTCTTTTGGCTCTTCGGGCTCCGGGGGTGGCGGGGGTGGAAGATCAACGGCCTTTAATTCCAAATGATTAAAGTACTTGGTACGAATGTTTTGTAAGTTACGTGGCTTGAACTCCTCGCGGTTACGCATGACAGACATGTAGCTTGAAATAGCCCCAAGAACAATAAGTATTAGTAAACCAACAGTCAAGAAACCTTGTATGACGATGATGATGATACCAATAATCGTGGTTGGAATGCGTGCTACATTATATCGTGGTAGGAATGCGACCGATAGACCTGCAGTAGCAACTTTACTGATACCAAGCATGTAAACCGCCAAGGCTGTATTACGAGCTCCCTCGAATGGATTGAGCCATATCATGGCAATAAAGGCGATGATCTCAACGACGAGATTCCCAAAAACCTGGGCAGCCGGGTTATCCCGAGCACCGCCAACGAAACAAGCTCTGACAAATTGATATACGACCCAGAAGGCGAAGAACCACCAACGGGTTCTCCTGTATCGAGCCGAGAGCCAACCAAAACGTTTGGTATATTCCTCATCCTGGTGTACGCCCTGTCTCTCCTTGTCTTGGTCAACGTGGTGCACGCGAAAGAATGATATGGAACCGGAAGTTTTTGCTTTATCACCCTCTTCCATGCTACTCTCCCTAACAGCCCCATACCATGGGAGAAACTTCATCACTTTCCTTCGTTGGAAATGTATTCGATCTGGAGACGAGGCGTAATTGCCGAATTTGAGCCTGAAGTAACAAGCGTAAAAGCTAAGGGCCAGGATTCCGAAGAAGAAGATTATAAAGATGATGGCTGCGATTGCGATAATACCCGTTGTGCCCCCATAAGAAAATTGGTAGAGCGACAGGGTCATTATCATAAAGAATGCAATAAGCATCGATCGCAGAACTATCAGTCCGGTAAATCTGACCCAGTTGGTCCTAAACAAGGCAAGTCGGTCCTCCTTCATCCATTTCATCTTACTAAAGGCTTCCAAGGCGAACTTGAACATGATTGCAGCGGCAACAAGAATAACAAGCAAGATCAAGTACCATAAGAACCCAACCAGGAAAGCATCCGACGCAGGGATATCAACGTTAGCGAGCGTTCCTGTGAAATTTGACCAGCCTCCAGGTAATGGCAATCCAGCTCCAATAGGATCTCCGTTCCAGTTATACCCCTTGGTAGAATTGTTGCTGGCCGCACGTTTTGTCAAGGGAGCCATTCTCTTCACCATCTCATTTCCTCGTGCCATTTTGGACCAATGACTATACTCTTGCAACTTCGCTAACGAACGTCCGTAGATTTGTTGTTGCAATCCGCCATTGTTATTAATTGGAGAAGATCCAGCGCCACCAACTTGGCTTGAATTGCCAGATATTCCAGTGAAGCTGTTGACTGACCTGACTATGGATGGGGTATAAATCAAACCCGCCGACCAAGCGAAATTACTCCAGAATGCTGGCAAGACACTTGGCCAGTCCACTGACAACGCGCCAGAGAAGAAAATCGATTGAAAAACTTCAAACACCACCAGGACTGACAGTGAGTGGGCGTAATGAGTTCGAATATGCGGTACACTAGCTCCATATATGGCCGTAGCAAACGAAGAGAATACAGCAATCGCTGTGAATATTCCCAAGACTGAGCTGACGGCGGCTGGATGTGAAAACGATGCTCCATTCCTCATGACTGCTTGAAAACAAGCAATTTCCGTTTGTGTACTATTCGAAAATACTCTAAGAGTCGCAGATCCTTCAAAATCTGGAATCACCAAGGCTAGGTTAGGAATTCCAGAAACATCGGCTGCAGATACGGGAATGATGGCCTCGCCATTGATTGGTTTGCTGCTATTCATGGGACATAGACTGCACTTGTTAGCTGAGTTGTGGTACCAGGAAATCGTACACACCTTGCGAAGTTTGCGCTACATGGATTGAAGGTCAAATCGAACCTGTCCTCTCCATCTGAGTCAAACATTAGCATCACATCTTCATGAGAGCTCATGCTACCTACAAGCTTGCACACCAATATGTACTAAATTTGAAATTAGCCAACTTCCAATCAATCATTCAGTAAACAAAACCTACTCATTACGGACTCATTATGTAAATTCGTGTTACCAGCGAGATGGAACAAAACGGTCATATTATCGGCGTAATAAGCCGCGTCGAAGGTTGTAACATTGATTAAACTCTGTCCACCCATGCAATCTCCAAAATCTCCTGTGAACAAGGCCGGCGTTCTACTGTCGAGTAATTGAACTACCTGCCCTGCAGAATTTGTCCCTTGGACATATGCAGGGCCTGAAGCTGCAGAAACCAGGGGAATCGTGTTAAGGATGACGAGGGAAGAGAGCAGCGCGGCGGACCATGAGGTCATGATAGAGGGGTTTCGTGCCATTGTTTCAAAATGGTTGTATTAATTAGTATAAGAGGCTATGAAAGGGAATAAACGTATGCGGATCCCGCGCGATGAGGTGATGGTTGTCGTATGGAAGATGGAAGAATGAGAAGGCAGGTATTCTGTCCCTTGATGCGATCGAAAGTACTTGTAACTGGCAGTCCTCTAGGTTCTCGGATGCAACTTTGTAGTTCGACCAACCCCCAACCCAATCGACCAAGATAATCAGTGACTTGAATATGCCCTTCTTATTCACTCTGAATATGATGAAGGATGTGAATGGCGTGGACCAATTTGTGGACTTTGGGATGGTATAGAAGGATATCGTCCTGTTGATATCGCAAGGAAGTGAATTTCGTATTTCGTATCTCGTCTCAAGATCAATTCCACCACGTTTCTAACCGTGACAGGAAATAATTAACCACAACTCAGCGGATTGCAGTTGAGGTTAACAGGTATCATGTCCAATGATTCATTAATTTTCCATTTTCGCCCTTCAACTCTCGTTAAGCAGGGGCAGTGACAGGTCTAATGGAGAAGGCGATTTTTATGCGTGAACGAAAATGATAGACAAGCGGAAGAAGTAGTTGTTGGATGGTGATCTCTCAAGGAAGAGATATGGTATGTATATATTATTATTAGGGAGGTAAGAAAGGGAGAAAGGGAGAGAGGGAGAGAGGGAGAGGAGGAAAGAGGAGGAAGAAAGAAGAAGGAGAAGGAGAAGGAGAAGGTGATGGATAATGTGGGTGAAGACAAGAGAGGAAGAGGAAGAGGAAGAGGAAGGTGATAATGTAGGTGGAGACAAAATCCTAGAGAAACTAGAACAAAAGTTTGTGTATATGGTATTCTCTGGTTTTATATTGTACCTGTTTATGTTTGAAGGTCGGAGAGTCGGAAAGTATAAAGGTGCTGGTGCTGGTGCTGATGGTAGATAAACTTGGCTTTAACGCTTACTTGAGTAGCAAAAGGACTTGTTCTTGTATCCTTGGAGTAGAATGCTCTCATCACGCCCCTGACCAATCACGTAGAAGCACACCAGCAAGCTCATGGCTATTTATAGTATAGGATGTGTTTATACTTGGGGCATGGAGGGTTTCGATGTTCATTATGTGAATGTATCTGAGTACTTTGAGTAGAATGCAACATTCGATGGAAGATGATGAATACTAATATATATATATATTAACATGTTTGTCCTTCGGTATAATACGGTATACTATCATACATTTCTCGGTATCAAGAAATCCTAAAAGCGCCCATGATACGTGATGGAGACTAGCTGAAACTCTACAACGTTAAGCATAAAAGAATCGAAGGAGAAAAATAAGGCCACCTTACGATCTTCTCATATTTCTTCCATTTGATACCAATGAGGCTTAGTAGGTTAAGGTTGTAGGACTCAGGAGTTGAGAGTTGAGAGTTGAGAGTTCCTTGGAATGCATTCTCATCCAATCATTTCAATCATTTCAATCATTTCAATCGTCCATCTATTGTTCTCAGTACTCAACTATTTATCTTCTGCCTATTCCCGTCATCTAATAATCAATTGCATTCCTCTATCCAATAATACAACCCATCCTTCCTTTCGGATAATTTCCAAATCCTCCGTATTCTTAGTATGTTCTGCCCATACGATTCATGATTCACGAACCACGACCTGGCGGACGGCGGGACCAATGATTTGGGTGAGAAGAATGAAGGTTGGATCCGACTAAAGTTAATCACTCCATTCCTACGTGGACTCTCTTTCTGCTGTCAAATTAGAATTTATCTATCATCCTGTCGCCCTATCACATCATCGAGGTTCCTGGAATATCCAATATTTCTACCATCAAGGGTGTGATTGTGACAAGTGCTGTACTTCGTATGCATGCATGTATGTAACCTTAAGCCTCCCGAATCCCGATACATCCGAGCACGAATGGATTACGACACCCACCGCCTATGTACAATATGCTCCATCCACCTCCTTGTGCTGTAACGACGAGTACGGTCTAAGCACTTGTCTCATGATAACATAACCTGGGGAAGGATTGCTCGTATGTCCATGTCCAAACCAAACCCATCCGAGCACCAGCCACAACATTAATGCCATATTCATACACCTCACGCCAGCAGGACTCGAGTAGCAGTAATCATCCATAATCATTGAGCCATCGTAGCGCTTAGCCGCCTTGGAAGTTAGGAGGTCGCGAATATGGCCCGCGCGCTACGAATACGATTCTTTTCGACACCTTGATTCTTCATTCTTCATTCTTGATTCGTGAATCGTGAATCGTTCATGATCATGATCGTAACCACGATCCACACATTAATTAATTAACCAATTAACCTTAATAACGATGCATCCCACCTAACCTCATCTCGAGTCCCGTCCATCCCTGCAGCTTTTGAGAGATACTCGAGTATCAAACTTCAAATCTCTACTCTACTAGCAGTATATGAACCGAACCACGAGCACACGCATTCACGCATTCACGCATTCACGAGTCCTGACTTCCTCTTCAAACCGTAGCTGTTTCCATTTCCGCTCTTCGATTCGACTTCAACCCCGCACCTCACTAGCTTCCCAAGTACGACTTATCACGACTTGTCATCTCTCATGCAAGCATCAATTGAATCATGGTCGATGGTCAATGGTCAATGGTCAATGGTCAATGGTCAATGGTCAATGGTCAATGGTCAATGGTCAATGGTCAATGGTCAATGGTCAATGGTCAATGGGTGAATGAATGATGATGATCGAGCGGCGGGCTGTTGCCCTACGTAAATTTCCATCTCCTTTTTCGTTCTCCTTGGATCCCCGTGCATGATACATCACGCGACTGCCTGCCATCGGGATTTTGAAGGGATGGAGCAGCTAGTCGTGCGACTAAAACAAATCCAAGAAGCCAATTACTAATGCGGGGGATCGTCATAGCTGCTGAAATGGGGCGTCGCAAAGTGCGTCATCTCGGTTACTTATTTATCGGTGGTGTCGTTGACCATTCTGGGAGAAGTCGGATCGCGGAATTGGGTGTGGTGGTCTGGCAAGAAGCTCAAACCAAACTGATCATGATGAATTCGTGGCGACAGTGGGTTGGAAAAGTCAACGTCTTCTAATCTGGTCCCGATTCGCATCATCATCCACCAGATCCGCGTTCCAAGATCCCCTCCACACGACCAACGGTGAGCTACTGTCTGTTCCAACCCATCTCCCCCTTCATCTTGTCCTCGCTCTTGCCCTCGCCTCGCCTCGCCTCGCTCTCCTTACACCATTTGCACCACTTCTCCTTCCCGGGGCCCTGAGACTCCATGCCCAGATTCTTCCTCAATGCAATACTCTCGGTCCAGGTCATGTCAAGATCGGTCCTTGGCTTGACGTATGAACCGTGGAATGAGTTGGCTTTATCAACGGTGATTGGTATTATTCCATCTCCTGCTCGGATTTTGCCTCATCGTTTGTATAGAATCGACAAAGTTGCGCAATGAGATTTGTGAGATTTAGACCCTTGAGATTTGGATTAGGCGTGTCAAAGTTGATCGCGTTTTGATTCGGTGTACTTTTTGTACATTTTGCGTTATCTGGTTTGGTTTTTTTCGATTTATTCCATGAAGATTATGGTGCTTTTGTATTGTTTTTTCTTCCCGGTTCCATTTATTATGGGCTTCTATATAAATGGACGGATAGTCATATCTATCATAGTGCTGCGAAAATAGTTGCCTTTCGAAAAGGCCGTCTAAATTGGAATGGGTCTATATACTTGGGAGATTTATAATACTGAAACATCTTTGATGTTCTGTCTTCGTTTCTACCTCTAAATCGATATTCGTAGAGGAAGAAACTGCTTGGGGTTTGATGTGATCTCTAAGAGTCACGCTTCCCAGAACGATGATAGCTGGATCATGCTAGGCAGGTGAATAAGCTTTAACTCCAAGTATGATTGGGGTGAGTCACGGGACCTTCTCAGCTGTTCGAATATATTGTTCACGTACTGGCTGTGCTGATAAATCACAGTCACAAACATATAATTTTTAATCTTTAGATTGTCCATTTATACTGAGAACTCCTCGTGCAAAGCCGGCCGAACCTCAGTTCAAAACGTTCATTCTGCCCCGACGGAATAATCAATCATGACCAAAGAATTTAAACCAACCATGTTCGGCAAAGTTCTCCGAACTCTTCGTTGGTCTCTGAGCGCGACGGCTTGTATCTTGACACTTCTCATCCTTCTGGCGGGATATAGAACTGGTTTCCTTCATGGCTATTCCCTTGTGTCCCTTGACTTGACTGACTATAAAGCACAATACAGTCACAAAAATACCGGACAAATACTTCCGATTCACGATCTTTACTATCTCTATTTAACGACTAACTGCGCAGAGGGCTCTAAGAATTATGAAAATGCTGCTGTCGTAGATTCCACATCGAATATTGTTTGTTCTGCTCCAAACATCAAAGGTGAAACCCTGCCAATAGAGAGTTTGAGCTATGGCTAATTTCATGTAGTGAATTTTTTCCTGCATGAGATGTTGGAAAGCGAACTTGCTGCAAACCATAGTAGCATGACCTTAAACTCGATCAATTTCCCCAAAGATACCAGTCAGATATTTCAAGCTATTTCCCATCCTTATGTTTAACATACTTATGAGCCGGCTATAGTGGTGGTCTAGTACTCAAAGTATAGATTATATTTCTGATGCCAGAGCTGATACTAGACAGTAAATTATGTCAACTCGTCATTTAATCAACGCCTATATGTCGCCAACATCCTTTATATTCTCGCCCTTGTAGGCCTTTTTGGAAATACTATTCCTTATCCCATTCAAGGCCGGGTACTTGGATCGATACCAGCTTCAAAATTGAACTTCTTCCTGAGCTTAGTAAGTACAGCATAACAGTTCGCTAACTACTAGCCAATTTCATTGCATCATCTAATTGATAGATAGAATGCCTTTTTATGTGTTATGATATCTTCTATCGTATTGACGGTCATCAGGAGCACATGGATAAATGCCATCAACACACATGGGAACAGTTTCGGAATTGAGTCACACGGCAGTGCTGCTCTACTTGCATCCATCTGGGTCAACTATGTAGTTTCTTATTTTGCAATGTTGGGGCATTATCGAAAACTCAATGAAGTGGCAAACAGAAGCAGCAGTTATCGCTAGAAGTAACAAGTCAGCATAAACATCTACATTGATATTGCGATGGGCTTGCTTTGTATAACTTTCTCTTTTGACGGGCCACCTGAGCATTATAAACTTGAAATACAAAAGAGTTCAATCAACCTGGACTAAATTGGTATTGGCTGGCGGCCGGTGCATACTCAACGTTTGACACTCAACTCCCCATCCCCACATTTTCACATTGCAACGGCTTTACATGTCTCCTCATTCCCTTCTGAGCGCATCTTTTGTTGACTCTGATATTGTGTCTTCTTATGGACGTGGGAACAACTGAATGTTGATAAATTTTGGATAATTTCGAATTTTTACATCAGCTTGTGACTACAACAGTATCAGAACCCTATTTGAGTGGCTCATCTAGATACAGTAGTATTCATTTATGGGCATTCTGAGCTTGGAGTCTGCCTAAACCCAGCTGTCTCCTTCTTTTGCGCCCACAGATGCATGGTTCTAGCAAACTAATCCACCGTTTGTAGAAAGGTGCTGATGTGTATCGTACTTTGTTGAGGTTGAATAGAAAGACCTCTCGTGTTCAGAATCTTTCGAGTCACACATAAATTCTGCATGAGAGTGATGATGATGATAATTTCTGTCTGAGAAACTTTGCAAAGCTTTAATCCTCTGGATGATAAGTGTAACGCAAATGCCATATAAAGGCTGAGTGAACAAGACCAAAAGTGTTTCTAGGATTTACAGTTAGAAAGCTTATATTAAACTAGAAAAGAAATATTTTTATATATGAAAATCGCTTTAATCAAACCATATACTCGGGTAAATAATAAATAATGTACTACCAAAATTGAAATTATAATAACTCTTTCAAAAATAAATATAATTGAATAAGATTTTGATATATTATTATTATTATTATTATTATTATTATTATTATTATTATTATTATTATTATTATT
>NGKF01000034.1:273649-352013 GCA_002162555.1 Monilinia aucupariae | reverse complement strand
TAATTCTATTAAAAACATTGATAGCGAATTTTTATATTTCGAATATCTTTGTATTAATCAGATTTATGAATTTACTTTTTATATATCAAATAGACTTGTTTAATTGGAATCTAATATAAAAGTTGTAAGCATAAAATATAATACATTATATTATAAATAGATTAAACGAATTGAAAACGGGTTATATTATTCAATTATAATATATTTATTAATTAACTATATTATATATTTAAGTATAATTAAAGCTATATACAATTAAAAAGGGTCCTCGGCATCACCCCGGAGTACAACCGTTGTGGATGAAGAAGATAAACGGTAGAATATATACTATTTAAATGCTTAATCTTCGAAATACAGCGTATAGATTTTTAATATGTTATATATATCTCTTTCGTTAAACACTTGATCTAAAACAATTCAGTATTTAAAATAACAATAATATAGTTAATGAAAATTGGTTTTTTATTACAATATAGATTATCTTTAAAAGTATTGATTGATGATATTTAAAATATTATTAAATTATTAAATAGAAAACCATCGCATACTCTACAAATCGCTTCAAAACCTATCTGTTACGCTCTAACGTTACTCCGTTCCGGCTAGCCGGGTGGCGCCTGGTTGGCACACTACGCGAGGCGATTCGTGTATATAACTCTCTTACTTCGTAGTCTTTTCATTCTGTAGTTTATAATTCTAAGTATTGATCTCAATAGTCTATAATCTTCGTTATATTATTATAAACTTTTTAAAATAAGAAATTAAATACTCATTAATATACGCTTACATTTACGTATACTTTGTATACTTCTAACTTAAATATTCGCTTTTGTATACACTTATACTTTCGCTTTTGCTTTTATAATCTTTTCACATTTGGATTAATATTATTTGCTTTTTTATATACTCTTTTTCTTTTATTTCTTTTGATATAAAGGCTCTCTTTTTCGTTATCGCGGATCTTTAAATCAAGCTGGTATATCAATATAATCAACTTACTTAGCAATACAACAAAATCGTTTTTTTTCGATCTCTTTTTTTTTTCGAACTATTATTTGTTCGAAACCTTTTTTTCCTAACCTCGAAAAGTTTGATAATAATATTTATAAATACAATATATAGCTCTTTTCGATTAAAGCAAAATTATAAATTGATAGTGCAACTATAAACGATTTGATAGTTTAATTTTACTACATTTACTTTAACTTCGAATCTTTTGTTCAAGCTATAATATTATTTTAGCTCTTCTACAATTTTGATACTTCTTTCAATTATATTATAATCCTTAATCAACTTTTTCATATTTACGATAATCCGAACAAAGTATAAAAAGCGAAGAATAAATTGTTTTTCTTTAAATAAAGCATCGATTTATTATATATTTATATTACAAAGTTCGAAAGGATTTTATACAAAGCTTATAATTAAATATAGTTTGATTCGAACAAAATCTTTATTTTTTACAATAGGTTTAATATTACTATATATAATCGATTGTTTCAATAACTATCTTTTTCTTATATTTATATCGAATTCATTTAAATTGTTCAATAATTAACTACGCGAATTAGCTTTTCAACTCTTTTTTTCAACAATTCTAGACTTTTCGCTTTTTTAATACTTTATATATTACTTCGATATTATTCGAGCTATAAGCTAATAAATGTTATACGCATAAATATAATTAACGTTTTCGATAATATCGATCTATTTGGCTTTGTTTTAAAACCTAATACATTATACTTAACAAATCTAATCTTTTTATTATAGTAATAACAGTGTATATTGTTTAATATACTAGAAATGACATATATATTCTATTAAGTATATGAAGTAGAGATATTTAACTAAATATAACGTTATATATGATTACAATAGCCCCTTTATAATTAAATTCGATCATCAAAATCATATAAAGAAAAAGGCTTTTTAAAAAGCGTTTTTGAAGGCTTTTTAAAATGCTTTTTGATATTAATAATTTTATATTTTTCAAATCTTTATATAAGTATAAAATGTTTTTTGATCGATTTATTTATATTCTATAATTTTATATAATTGAACTTTTTGTAGAAACAATTATTTCTTTTATTACTTTCGATTTTTTAATATTATATATATATTTTAAAGCTTTATTAATTTTTGCAATAACAATTTATTATTATCGCAATGTTTATTAGAAGCTATTATATAGGACCTTAGGTCCGTGCATCACGCTAAGCCAAACAGATAAATAGAATCCCTTTCGGGATTCTATTTAAGCTTTTTTATAGAAATCTACTATTTCTATTCGACCTTTAATTTGGCATTTTATAATAGAGATTTCTATTATATATTGTATTAGATTTATCGAATAAAACCCGAACAAAGAAATTATATACAATTAATCAATTTATCATTAAATATTTACGATAACGAATAAAGAACTCCGAAATCAAATAAATCAAACAAATCGATTCAAATAATAATTTGAAAACTTATTACTTTTATACCAAAAAGAAAAAAAAACCTTATTTACAAAAAGAAGATTTATCAAAATCAACAAATTGATAATAAAAACAAATATAAGCAAAAATCGAGAAAATATAATCGAAAAAGCAAATGAACTTTAAAAATCAATTAATAATATACAACGATCGAGGTTAAACTTAAATAATAGTTTAATTAATCGAAGAAAATATATTATATTTAAAAGAAATGAAAATTTGACCAATTCATCGAATTTCAAAGAATTGTTGATATTTTAAATAGAAATAAAGAATTCAAATTAAAGAAATTTAATAAAGAAGAAATCATTTTTATTATTAAATCTATTTCAAAATTTATAAAGAATAATTACAAAACAACATTAAAAAATTAAAATATTAAAAAAACGCGAAAAAAACTAAAAAGAAAAATTGGTAATTATGGAAAAACAAATAGTAATGTTTATACTAAAAAGAAATAGATTATTAAAAATAAAATCGAAAATAATCCGGATATCAAATGTATTTATAAAGTTTAGATTTATAAGATAATTATTAAAAACTATTTAAGAACTAATAACAATATTGAAAATAACGAATAAAATTATATTAATATATAATGTAACGGTATAGAAGAAACCAAAAGCAAAAGCATTTAGTTCTTTAAAAATAGAAAAAAAAGATATAAAAATATGAATAATAGAATTAAAAAATTATTTTATTTTGGAAAGAATTTATAATACAATAAATCAAACAATAATAATCAAAAACTATATTACAAAATTTATAAAACAAAGAATTCAAATAATTAAACTTAATAACAATATAACAACTTTTGTAAAGTTTATAAACTGGATATTGTTAAAAGATTAATTGTTTTCAAAATATGAATCTATAAATATTAAATTGAAAGCAAATTTGAAAATAGCAAATATCAAAAAAAAAAAAAAATCGATACAAAATTAGAACAATTATTTCGAATTATTATTGCAAAATATAATATAATATAATAAAAAAAGATTAATAACTTTAAACTACAAAATGAAATTAATATAAACCATTTTAAAAAAAATATATACGGATTTAAACGGCTAATTATTAACGAACTATAAAAAGTTGAAAATAACAATATAAAACATAAAAAATTCAATTAAAGCAAAAACTAGATTGTTTTTCAAAGTTATATTCGATACCAAAACTTTATAAAAGCTAATATCAAAGATAAATGTAACAAATATATCAAGTTTATATACAACAAATAATAATCCAAATATATTAATTTAAAAAAAAAGAATTTGGTATTCAAAAATACTATAAAAACAAAGAAAAAAAGTTTATATAGAAAAATCTTATTTCCATTATAATAATACAAATTATTAAATAAGCGATTATACAAAAAAGTTAAAGGATTTAAAAAACAAAAACTTTTCCTATTTATAAAAACAATAAAAAAAAGATTAAAAGTTTTCAAAATAATATTAATTAAAAAGGATCAAAAAAAGATCAAAAAATAAACAAAAATATTAACAAAAACCAATAAATATTCGATTATTTATAAATAGCGAATACAAATTCAATTTTTTAAATAATAATAATTACATTCAAATCGAATATAGAAAACGATATTCATTTTAAAACCATTATAGATTCGGAAATAACTATAAATTTTATTATAAAGGAGATAATAAATCAAATATAATATAAAGATTTAAATGTTTATTACTTAGCAATAAAAGATATTAATAAAAATATATTAAAACCAATATCGAAATCAGTATTAAAGATTATAAAACTAAATTGCTTATTAATATAAAATTTAAAAATAACTATTTTTAAAGAAATGAAATTAATAATAGAAAATATTATATTGAAATTGCTATAATTAAGAAAATTTAATTCAAAAATAAATTAAAAGAAAAAAGATAATAAAATATATTAATCTATATTAATAAAAAATATAAACGAATTGCTGAATTTAAACTAGGATATAACAAACGAAATAATATTTACATTATATTTATTAGCTTTGATAAATGATTAAATAAAATCCAAAGGAATATTATAAACAATCCTAGAAAAATATAAAGAATTCAAAGATATATTTAATGAAAAAGAAGTTAAAAAACTACTTTTATATAAATCAAGATTAAACTACAAAATAGTTTTAAAAGAAAAAACAATTTTATTATTCGGATCAATTTATAACTTATTGAAATACAAATTGAAGATATTTAAGAAATATATCGATAAAATAACATTTATAGGATTTATTAGATTATCAAAATCAAAAGCAAAAGTATTAATCTTATTTACTATTAAGAAAAGAACAATAAAATTGAAATTTTGTATAGATTTTAAAAATTTAAACAGAATTATAATTCCAAATAAATATTCAATTTTATTAATCTTAAAAATATTAAATAAATTAAAAAAAGCGAAACTATTTACGAAATTAAATTTGAAAAAAGTTTATAATTTAATACGAATATATAAAGAATAAAAATAAATAATAATATTTAAAAGTCGATTTGATTTATACAAATATTTAATAATATTATTCGGTTTATACAATATATTAACAATATTTCAAATATATATTAATAAATATTTAAAAGAATTTATGGATAAAATTATTATTATATATTTAAACAATATTTTGATATATTTAATAAACAAAATAGAATACTTAAACTATGTAAAAATAGTATTAAAAAAATTAAAAGAATAAAGATTATTTTGCAAATTGCAAAAACATTGTTTTTATGTAATAAAAATGAAATTTTTAGATTATATTATATTAAATTAAGGGGTTTTTATGGATTTAATAAGAGTTAAAGCAATTATAGAGTAACCAATGTTGAAAAGTATACGAAAAATATAATTATTTTTAGGATTTTATAACTTTTATAGAAGATTTATTGTATAATATAGCGATATAGCTTTATTAATAATATAATTAATTAAAAAAAGAAAAAAATAGAATTAAAACGAAGGATATAAAGTATTATTTCAAATATTAAAATAATCCTTTATAAAAGTATTATTATTAATATATTTCAATATAATATTGATTAGCTTTCTAAAAACAAATGTTTCAATTAAAACAATTTGCGGAATATTATTTCAAAAACAAAAAAATAAAAATAAATATTCTATTACGTTTTATTTCAGAAAATTTATATTAATGGAAATCAATTATATAATATTCGATTAAAAACTATTAGCTATAATGAACTCAATTAAATATTAAAAGCATTTTCTAGAAGAAGTTTAATACTAAATTACAATTATATTAGATTATAACAATCTAATACATTTTGCAATATTAAGAATTTTAATAAAAAAATAAATAAAATGAATAATAATATTATCAATAATCGATTTCGTAATAGTTTATAAATCAAAAAAGAAAAATCCGGCGGATAATCTTTTTCGAAAAGTAGATTATTAAAGTAAAGAAATGGAATCAATATTATTATTAAAACTATAGAAACAAATATTGGATTTATTTTTATTATTAGATGAACACTAAAACGAATTATATAAAATAATAAATTAAATTGAAAAGGTATACAAAAAGGGAAGAAAGTATATATTATAAAAAATTGGCGAAATAGATAAGATTCGATACAAACTAAAAAGATTAGAAAAGCTATTAATATTATAAATAAACGAATTAAATAAATCAATAAAATTAATTGATTCTTTAAAATTATCAAAATGCCAAAATGGTTTAATAACGGAAATCAAAAAGTTACAAAAAAATAATCTAAATTTAATACTTTTAAAATTTTCAATTTACAATGAATTATAATATTACAATAGTATATATTTGTATATATTATTGAATAAAGCATTACAAAAACTATTATTATAAAAGTTTTATAATTTGTTAATAACAGAATATTTCGGGAAAGCAATTACAATAGCATCAATGAAAAAAGTATTGTATTAGCTTAGAATGGATATTGATATAAATGATTATATAAGATTATATTTAATTTATCAAAAATACAAAAGTTTATATAAAAAGAAATTTGAAAAATTAGCTTTAATCTTAATCCTAAATAGATTATAAAAAGGAATATTACTAGATTTAATAATAAACCTTTTTATATCCAAATTGAAAATAGATTTTAACAATAGCAAAAACAAAAAGAAATTATTCTTATACTTAGTTTATAATGCAATACTAATAATTATATATAGATTAATTAAAAAAGAGAGATTTATCCTTTGTAGAAAAAATATAATAAATATACAATTTACGTATCTATTCCTTCGAAAAATATTTACAAAATAGAATATATTAAATTTAATTATTATAAATAAAGCAAAATTGTTTATAAATATATTTTGAAAAGCATTAATTGCTTATTTATATACAACAAAAAAAATCTTTATTATATTTCATTTACAAATTAACAAATCAACAAAAAAACTAAATCAACTTTTGGAAAATTTCTTTCGAATGTTTATAAACTATAAACAAGATAATTAAATAAATTTATTTTACTTAATTAAATTCATATATAATTCAATATTATTGTTTATAACAAAACTTTTCTTATTTAAAGCGAACAAAGAATTAATATCATCGTTTCAAATAAATATAAATATTTAATATAAATCGAAAAATATAATACAATTAGCAAAACAATTGAAAAGTTTGTATATAAACTTTATAGCGGACTTTATATATTGCTAAAATATTTAAACAAAATATTATAATAAAAAGTATAAAACAAAAACATTCAAAACAAAAGATTTAATATAATTATTTTGTAAAAACTTAATTATAAACAAAAACTTAATAAAACTAAAATTAAAAAAACTAAAACTATTCAAAATGTTAATAAAAATAGAATTACAAAACTATTATTTAAAACTATTAAAAAAATTCAAATGTTATAATATATTCTATATTAGTTTATTAAATCTATATAGAATAATTGTAAGAGTAAACAAATCAAAAAAATCAAAGAATTATTAAAAACAGAGTTAATAAAAAATAAAATTTATAAAAAGAAATTCTTTAAATAAAAAATAAAAAAAATGTTAAATTTAAAAATAAAAGGCCATTGAAAAAAGTTAAAATACTTTATTTAATAGAAAAGCTATTTTGAGGATAAGAATATTTAACAAAAACTAAAAGATTTGGAAAATGTATAAAAAAGAATTAATAAATTTTATCAAGCCTATCTATTTGTAACAAAAGTATTAAAAAAAGCAATAGATCTTTAAAAAAGGAAAAAAAGAAAAATCTCAAAAAAATATTGATTTTAGGGTAAAAATATCCGAATCAAAATAATTAAAAGAATACTAGCAATTTCTAATATTGAAATCAAATTGTATATCAATAGTATTGTATAAATTAGATTTAAAAAGATTATAATGAAAAAAGAATATAAAATTAATATATAATTAACTAATATCTTCAATTAAAAAGATATAAAAAGAATATACTAATAATATAACAAAACATTAAACGATAATCAAATAAAAGCAGAATAAGATTTTGATTAAGATTTTACTTTTAAAAACAAAAACAAAATAATCAATTATAATAATAGTAATTCATAATCGATTTGATCTATCTATAGCTATAGCTACGTTGATTTTGCGATTTGCTTATAATATATACAATAATAGATGTTTTATAAAGAAAAAGTAGAAAAAGCTTTTATAAAATAATCTTTTATTCTTTGAAAGATCTTCAAAATGTTTATAACTATTATTCATTTTATTAAACATTAATAACTTATAATATCAATAAATTAAAGATATTTTATTTTACTTTATTAATTAAAGTTAATATATCGAATTGTATAATTATTATAAATCAAAAAATATATTTTCTTCTTTCAATTTGAATTTGAAAGTAAATTTCTTTTTATTTGTATCCCTTTTATATTATTTGTATTCTTTATAGAAGTTTTTCTATAAAAGCATATTTATTTATTGTTTTATTATTTACTTTTTTGCTTTTCATTTATATTTTTCTATAAATAACTTTATTTTTGTTAAATGATTTTTTGTTCAATACTTTTTTTTTTTTTTTTAAAGGCTATATAATCAAAAGTCTATTTCATTTTTGAATTAGTAAATCCTTTTTTTATTTTTTTAAATTAATTATCAAATCTTATTATAATTTTATTACAATACCCTCTAAGAAAAACAAAGTTTACGATAAATTTTCGGTATGTTTTCAAGGTTTTCTCGAAACTTTATTTCAAAGATATTATATTAAATGTTTATATAACTTTGTTATAAAGTTAGATTTGATCTATATTCGTTAATATAGAAAGTATAAATATTGTTGTAAAAGTAAAGCTTTTTGTTAAAATATGAATATACTTTTTCTATACTTTTATTAAAGTCGATACTAATATATATATTTGTAGATCTCTATTAAATGTATAGAAATTGTATAAAATGCTTTATTTGTCATTAATATTTATATTATAAACGAAGCGAAGGATATTGCTATCTTTATATATCATAATGAATAGAATTTGAAGCTCTTTATTATGAAGTTTGAAGTTAAGCGTTATAAAAAGATATTTTAAACAATTGATAAAAAGATTACTTTCCCGATATTTATTTTAAAACAATATTGTATTTTTTTTGTAATTATAACGAATATAATTATTGCGATTATTAAAGTATAATACAAAAAAAGTATTATCAATATTAAAACTATTTAGATTTAACAAATAAAAGTTTTTAAATCGATTATTTTTAGTTTTATAACTTTTTTGGATTTGTATAAAACTTAAATATATTATTGAATTTTATACAATAGGCTTTTTGATATATATAGTATAACTTTGTTAATAAAATTAACAATAATATTAAAAATACAAAAATTGTTATAAGTTTTTTTGATGATATATAAAAGGTTAATCTATTAAACAAAATAAATTCTTAAATAATTTGTAAGATATATAATAGTTTTCTATTAAATAATTTAATAATATTTTAGATATTATTAATCGATATTTTTAAAAATAATCTATATTGTAGTAAAAAGCTAGTTTTTATTAACCATATTATTGCTATTTTGAATATCGAATTATTTTAAATCAAATGTTTAATAAAGAAAATATATATACTATATTGCAAATCTATACGTTATATTTCGAAGATTAAATATTTAAATAATATATATTTTATCGTTTATTTTCTCTATTTACAACAATTGTATTCCGAAATAATATCAAAGATCTTGCGATTATAAAGAAAATCTTTTAAACCAATTTTCTTTGTTTTAATTATTAAAGCTATTAATGAAACTCTTTTCGATATTTTGTTATATATTGTTATTTTAGCTTTTTCGATTTTATAATTGCAATAAACTAGCGTTTTTTATTCGATATACTTATTTCTAACGTTTTATTATTCTTTTAATTAATCGTTTTAGGTTTTCTATATAATCTTATTGATCGCAAATAATACAAAAAGTATTTGTTTATCGATTATCGGATTATAGTTTTAATAAATCGAAACTTTTTTAATCTTTATACTTTTTATAGTTTATTTGTATTTAAGTATATTAAAAATAAAGGGATTTATTGCTCTTTTTTTTTCGTTTTTGAGCTATTCTTTTAATTTTGTTATATACGTTTCGAATTAGGTTTATCATTTTTATTGTTTGAATTCTATATTTTGTTTTTGCTTAAAGTTTATTAAAGTAAAGTTTTAAAAGAATATATATTATCTTTGTATAAAGGATTAGTATAGAGATAGCTTTAAAGCTTTTATAAACTAATCGAAAAGAAACATTTTGTTGTTTTTAAAGTTTTGAAATAATATTTTTCTTTATCTTTTTTATTTCATTTAATATATATCATATAATTAAAGCGTAAATAATAACTAGCATTATTATTGTTTTATAAATTTATTAAGTATTATATAGATTTATTCTTTATATAAAGAATATTGTTTATATTAAAACTAATGTTTAAATTATTAATTTATATTCGATTTTCTTTATATATTTTTGCTATTTTAATCATTTATCGATTTGAAAGCTTAACATTTTAATATTAATGTATAAATTAATTGTAGTAGTATTGAAAGCGATCGAGATTGTAAAATTATATCGTTTAAAGTTTCTAATAAAATGTAAAAACTAATATTTCTTTAAAGCAAACTTGGCTTTGTATTGTTTTGTTTAGTTTTAGCATTTGTTGTATATACATTATAGGATTTAGTAAGTATTTATAATAATAATGCTTTATATTAAAATATTAATATTATTTATAAACTCGATTATATTATCTCTTTAATATATTGTAAAGCAAATTTCGATTAATTCGCTATTATAAAATAAAAAAAGAATCGAATTTAATAATGATCTTTATAAAGTCTTATTGTATATTAATCGTTATAGGTTTATATAGTTATTTATTTGTATATTGCTATATCTATTAATAAAAAAACTAATTATTATATCGATTAAGTATTTTAATATGCATTTTTAATATAAAATATATAATAATTGTGAATAGAAAACATTATCGAATATATTTGTTATATTGAAACTTAAAAGATTAATTATTTGATTTAAAAAAGATTTCCAAAGTATATATATTTGTTTAATAATTAGTTCCAATACTACAATAGTATTCTATACCAATTTTGCTTTTATTTGATAAACAAAAAGAAATTCATTAGCTTTTACTATATATAAAATTTTATTAGCGATTAATTTCTTTAATAGTTTGTTAAAGATATTTAAAAGAGTTATTGAATAATATAACCTTATTAGCAATTTATTCTTGTTTAGCTTTAAGATTATAACGATATACGCTTGTTTAAAATATTTGAGGAAATAGTTTAATTCAATGTATTTTTTGAATAAATGTATAAAATAAAGATCGAGAACTTTGAATAATTTTTTGATTGCAAAATTAATAAATCCAAATAAACCAAAGGCTTTATAATTTGGTAGTTTTAATACTACAAAACGTATATTATCCTTATCAATTTCCTATTCCTCGTTTAATAATTACGGATATCTTTTTCTTTTTGTATCGTAATCAACAATATCTATTAAATCAATATACAACAAAGATACAAAAAAATGGTTTACAAATGCTAAAGTCTTTTCTTTTTTTATTATAATCCAATTATTATTTATTTTAAGATTTAAGAATTATAATATCTGTTTAAAAAAATGATTTTTGTTTTTTGTTTATCTCTCTATATCCCAAATTCCTTTTTATATATATATTGCTTTTGCTAATTGTTTTCGAAAATAAATTGTTGCTTTTTTGTTTATTAATTTCTTTTTTGTTTTATAAACTTTATTATATTCTATATAAATTATTAATAAACCGATAATTAACAATTCTTGTTTTAATAATTATATTTTTTTAATAAAGATAAAGCATTAAAATGTTTAATATAGTTTATTATAGATTATCATTTTAAATTTAAGGATTGTATCATCGATTGATTTGATTATACAATAAAAGATTTCGTTTAAAAAAAGATTTATATTTTGTTTATTTTCGAGTATAAGTAAATCGTTTGAAGCATTATAGCGAAAAGCGTTGTAAAAGTTTTTTTCTATTATTTTTTTATATTATTATTTATATAAAGCTTTGAATATTTTAAAGGTTAGATTAAATCTTGTTTAAATTAAAAAGTAATCTAAATCGAAATCTAATTTTTTTATAATTTCGCAATTCGTTAATAGATGTTTTAAATTGTATAATATTCATATAAAATTGATAATAGAAAAAAAATCTTTTTGTTTTATATTTTGAATATTTTTAGTGTAATTAAAACAATATTGATTCATTATATTATATTGATTAAAATAGTAAAGTATTCTTTCAATATTTGTTTTGCGATTCCTTTTTACAATAAATAATATAAATTGAAATCTTTTAAAACAATATATCGAACGTTTTGGTTATCTAATTCAATTTTTATAATTAATAAAGTAAATAATTCGATAGCTTTATAATATAAATTTGAGATCAAATTGTAGATATTGATGATTTGAATAAATATTTTTTAACTTGGATTATTTGTTTAAATTATAAAAGTATATAAATTCAATCTAGATATAATCAAAGTTTAATTTTTTATATCAAATCTTTTTGTTGGGTTCACACTGTAGGCCTACGGTTGTGTTGAGTACAAAATGTATAGTATGAAAAGTATTGTATTGAATTAAGATGTGTATTCTCTTTCCTTTGTACAAAGAAAAAAGGGTATATCTAACTATAGAGGAAATTGTACATTAACTCATTTTCTGCCCCTTTGCCCAAAATGAAAAAGGGGATGAAAACTCTTCTAGTGTATAACAGATATTTTATATCTTCTTTGTATACATCGTACAATGCTTACGGCATTGCCCGATATATATCAGGATCCTATTCACGTATTCCGACACTTTTATTAATAAATATAGCTATTTTTGTATTTTTTTATTGTTTATATATAAAATGCTAGTTTTTATTATTATTATAAATACTTTGGTTAAATCTATTTGTTTACAATTTTTAAACTATTATAATTTAATATTATATTATTTCTAGATCGTTAAAAAGGATTATTATAATTATTTTTTGTTTATTAATATTATATTATAATATTATAAATTCTTTGTTATAATTTATTAATCCTAAGTATTATTATAATGTTTCTTTGTAATATATATAATAATATTGCTATTATTTGAAAAACAAATATAGATTTTTAAATATTAAAAATAAATATTTAAGTATTTATTTATTTATTTATTTATTATATTTAACATCTATATAAGCTAACTAAGCTTTTGATCTCCCGAAGGGTATTAGAGATAGATGATACATTAATAGGTCATAGACTCAAAAGCTTACCATTTAAATATATATCGTACAATATCGCTAGATTGAAGTATTGAGACCGCTTTCTCCCGGCGATCTCTTATAACTTTAGCTTTATTGAATAGCCTTTTTCCGCTATTTGAAAAAGCGTTTTGCATTAAAGGGATTAGTCTTTGCTTATTATATTTAAAAAGAATAAGTATCGGACTATATAGTAATTATATTAATAAAGAATGTTAAAAAAGCAATTGTTATATTAAATTATAATTTTTGTATCATTATATAAAGTATTATACTATACTTTATAGGTCGCGCTTTAAATTAAGCTTCGAAGTAAAGCAAAAGGTGAAAAAAGGGAAAGAAGGGTAAAAAAAGGGTCGGATAAAGCGTTATATTAAATACTATTTGAAATGCCGTTAAGCTTTCGATTACAAAATATAAAGTATTATATTATTGCAACAAAACGCTTAAACTTTTTTAGGAAAACAAAAAGTTATTATATATAATCGTACTTTTCCCAAGCGATTGTTAATAAGCGAGCAAGTTTAAACAACTACAAATAGAACCTTTTAATAAAGATTTTACAAAAGACAAAGTATTTAAAGGTTTTAGCTTTATTGTATGAGTAATAAGTTTTTACATTTTTATGTTTAAAACGTTTGTAATAAACTTTAAAATCGCTATGTTTAAATTACAACGTTAGTAGTTTATACAATATTGATTTAACAAATTTAAGCTTTGTAAACTTTTTAAACATATAGTTTAATTGTTATTTACAATATCCTTTCGTTAATGTAAATTTGTTTTTGCTTTATTAATTGTTTATCGCATTGCGGATTAAGTTTTGTATTATCGAGTTTATCCCGTTAATTATTGAATATATAATGAACCCTGAGTTTATTATATCGCTTTTCGTATTTATATTTATTAGTTTATCCGTTGTTTTATTATCGATAATCTTTTGGTATTCGAAAGATTATTATATCTTAATCGTATATTAATCAATAAATCTATAACTTTCTAAAAACGTTTATTATAAAGTATCTGAAATATTTGTACGTTTACATTATATCATCGAAATGCTATCGATATAGAGTCATCTTTATGTATCTATAGTAATTAATAATATTAATGCTTTTTATAATCTTTTTAAAGCGTTTATTGCTTTTACATTGAAAATATGCGAAAGTGTATTAATTGTATTTTTGCTAGTAGCGATGAGATCTTGTTTTTGGTAGATCGCATAATCGTAGTCTACATGCTTGTTTGTATCATCGTATAATTCAAACCCATTGGAAAAGATAATAATTGTATTAAAGGATAAAACGTTTCATTAATTAATAAAGCTTTTTGCTATTGTTTTTTTATTTATCCCCTTTGTAAGGTTTGTTTTATACCCGGAGATATAATACAAAAAGGAAAGAATTGAATAAAGCGCTTTTGGGAATAACTGGTCCGTTGTTCGTAACTTTATATCGCGTTATATATAATGTTTTAATACGATTAAATGTATAATGAACGGATAGTATACATTTAATCTTTTAAATCGAAAAGCCATATTGATACGAATATATTCTAAAGCTATTTCACAAAACGAAAAGCCCGCATTATATAAACCAGCTATTATAAACGTAGTTCTTTAGATTGGTAATATGCTCTTTATTATTATATTGATCATTTTGTTCGTTTTCGTTATATATAATCTTATACAAATACTCACTATAATGTTTCGTAAATAACCGTTATCTATATTCAATCTTGTTTGTTTCGGATATTATATTTTTGCTTTGTATAATAACAAAAACAGAATATATATAATCATAGCTTTTTGTAGAAAAGCTATAAAAGGCTTATATTATATATTAATAAAATGCTTAATATACAATATTACTTTCCATGCTTTTTCCATTTGTTCTATAATATGCTTTTTGAACATAAGTTTGCAATCGAGTTATACTTCTAATTATTTTAATACCGATTGCTTTATATTATTTAATGCATTTATTGTAGATTGTATGGTTAATATAAAGGAGATAACAATTTCTAGGGTGCGTATATAACGTTTACAAATAAAATATATTATCTTTAACTTTTTTAATGCAAAAACGATTTTATTAGCTTATCCTTATACTTCAATCTTTTGTATATTTTGCGTAATCGTTATAGCATTTTTTTTCAATATATTATTTACTTTGTAAAGCGCGATATCGTTCGCGTATTTAAAGCGAAAAGTTTGGTTTTGGTTCAAGAGTTCTATTAAATAAAGCATATAAAGTATTAAAAATAAAAGCGAGCTTTAAAAAATACTGTATTGTACCCGCAATTCGTTCGTATACACATCCTTTAATCTAATCATTATTTTGTGATCTTATAAAAACAATCGAATCAATTTTAGAAAAACTATAGACTAACCTTAATCCTGCATCTTTTTTAATAGTCGCCGGGATAGCAATATATTAAATACGCTTTAAATGTTCATTGTAATTAATATAACCTTTTGTTTCCTAATAAAAATGTATTCCATATTGTATATAAATACTATAACTAAGTCTATAATCGATCGTTTAAACAAAGCTTTGCAATGTTAAAGGCTTAGTGTACTATACGTTAGCGATATCTACATTATTCGTTTTGCAATGGTTTGTTTCAAATCTTTGTCTATATAAAATAATAAAACTATCGAATGCTAGAAGTATACAAAGCTTTTATTTTTCTTATCGATTTTGAGTAGCATTATCATTTCGATTAATCGCTAGATTTTGAGGAAATAGCTTTTTTTGAAATAATATTCGAAAAGATCGCATAAATATTTCTTAATATTATTTTAATAAATTTTCAAAAGTTTAATTGTAATTCTATTAACTTTTAGTAAAGTATTTGAAATCTTAATAATATTCTATTTCATTTTTTTAAAGAATACAATAATATTCCAAAGGAAAATAGAGATATAACTTTCTAATATTGGATTCGTTTTTAGATTGTTAGTATTATTATATTTATACAATACTTTGTTTAGTAAAACCTATACTTTCTTCTTTATATCTTCGATCAATTGGTTGTCGATTATAAGCAATAAAGTTTTAAAGAAAAAGGCCGTTTTGTATTAGTTTATTATTTTATACAGATTTATATCATTCGATGTATTATTAATTACTTTTCTTTAATACTCTTTTTTTGCTTTACGCGTTGTAATAAATATCCGTTTCCTATCCTCGAGGGTTTTATTAAAACGTTTGTATAAACTATACGCTGTTGTATTTTCGTTAATCCATTAAAGTATTAACTATGCTCGATTGCTTATCAATCGCTTTATAATTCATATTGATTGTTGAAATAGATTAATAAACTACTTTACAATTGTTTTCAATTTAATATTCGTAACGATATTTCCGATTTTCGGCAGCCAATATACTTCGTTTTCTATTAAATTAATAAATATATATAAACCGTTTTCGATAACTTTATATTCAATATATTTGTTAAATATTATACTTTGCTTTGAAATAGTAATAATCTATATATAATGGTTTAATCTGCAATCCATATCCCGGCGCATTATCGTTTTTGCGAAAAGTATATTGGAAAAAGTAAAATCGATTATATACTTTACGCAATAAATAGATATCTTTACTTCGTTAATAAAATCCATACCAATATCCTATAACTAATTAGTAAACAAAGCTTTTTGAGTAGCCGATAATACTTCTAGTTCGTAAATATTGTGTTTCGCGTTGAAATCCCTTTCCACTAGTATATAGAGCATTAAAGTAATATCCATTGTGTAATATATCATTATTATAATATTAGGCTTACAATAAATATTAACTATATGATAACCGTTTATTTTAAGCTATACTACATCTTTACAACGTTTATTACATTATTATTACACTTGTATCACAGCTTTTTATTATATATACGATATAATCCTTAATCGCTTAACTTTCTTTTCAACTGCTTTTTTCGATTTTTACGAATTGTAAAAGATATAGTATTTGTATACTAAATAATTCTATATCTTAATGTTTAATAAACTTTAGGGTTTTTGAATATAAACTATATTCGCTTTGCTTTTGTAAACAAGTTAAAGTAGAATATTATATACCCTCGCTTCTTTTTCTATATTCGTCTATATCACCGTTATATATAAGATTGGATTATTCTTATAATCTTTACTACTATACCGGTTCAGGTTTTTACTCATTAAAAGAATCAATAATTTTAATTAATTGTATAATCATTATAGCATTATTGTTATCGATATTTATTGTATTTTTAATATAAGCCTTATATACGCTATTCTATAACAAAAGCTTTAGATTCATTTGATCCAAAGTTGCTTTAAAACGTTTCGATACTTTATTTTGTAATATTGTTATATTTATTGCATATTTAACATTATCATTTGCTTCTCTCAAAATTGTTAATATTTGAATTTCGATATAGATAAATGCTAAGGTTCGAATAACGTTTAATTATATAAAACTTTATATGCTTTAAATTGTTTAAAAGTTTTAAGCTTTTGTTTAAAATATGTGTACTATTTGTACAATGTATATAACTATCCCTAAAATGCACATTTTTTAAATCACTTGATTATTTCTATAGATTAGTTTCATTTAAACTTTAATCAAATTGTATTATAACTTACCTTCAATTGTATTACGGAGCGCTAGCGGGTAGTCTTTGTATCTTATTGGGAACGAACTATAACATTTGTTATATTTCGTAAACGCTGAGTATAGTTTATACATTAATCTTTAATGTTTAGTTTTTGCAATATTATAATTGTTGTATTATATAGATTTTGTATAACAATAGATATTATAATAGGTTTAGTAATCTTATTTATAAAGCTTTATTTGGCTATAGGGAAATAGAAAAATGAAGAAAAAGGTAATTTCAAATAAACAAAAAAAAGCGATTAAAATAATAAAACTAATTATTTAAACATTCTCTATATTGTTTTCAAAACTTTTGAAGTATTTAATCAAAGTAATACCGGTTTAAATTCAAGCCTTTCTTTTTATTATCTCTTTAGTAATTTCAACCCGTTTGTTAATCGCGTTAAACAAAATGTTTAATACTAAACGTATATAATAGTTATACTACATCTTTAGAAGATTAAAGCGTATAACTTTAATGATTTTACAAATCTTTAATTTATAAATATTCTTTATTAAAGCGTTTTTTATCTTTAGGGATTTAAAGTATAATATCTAATCCGATTTATATCCTATTATCTTCGGGATGTCTTTGTTTTTAATACCCGGGATAATCTTAATTAAATTCTTTCGAATCAAAAAAGGGTTATCGCAATATAAGCTTGCGAAAAAAACGTATTTAGCAAAAATGCATTTATTTATTTTTATTACCTTAACAACATTTTTCTTTGCAAAGTTTGTTTTAAAAGCTTCGCTTTGAAAAGTAATCAATAATTCATTAATTTTAAAGATTTTTACGATTTCTGTTTATATTGTAAACATTTCGGTTATTATTATATCTTTTTATATTTTAAAGATTTTTGAGTTTATAATTATACTTGTTACAAAAACGTTTATAATGTATATTAAAATCGCTTTTTAAATCGATATAATAATATACACTTTTTTTTTGGTAAAAGTTTTAATAATTCTTTTTAAAAAATTAACAAATGCGATTATATATTTACAACGAATTGTTGTTTATTATTCGATCTTTTATAAAAGCTTTATGTATTTTTTTTATTATATTATTGTATACTAATCGAAGCGGCAAGGACGACGATATATTACGATACAGCGCCGCATAATATAAGATACACGTATAAAAGAGATACGAAGTGTTCTCTCAAATCATTATGGCGGAAACAAACTTTATTATATCGGCGAGGGGATCGCGGATGGTCGATAGCGACTACACATAACAACGAGACCCTTTTTTGCTTACCCTTTTCCAAAATCGAATTGAGGAAAGATCTAAAAATATATTACTTCTCTTTATTATACCTAAGGGGTTTTAACAATTGATAGCCTTTTAAAGAATCAATAAACTTTTATAAAAAACCAAACAATAAGCGATAATCTATTGCAAATATATAATCATATTCGTTAACTTTTTAAAAAGGATCGTTAAAACCTTTACTAAAGAAAAAATATATATTATTATACTAATCCAAAAAGCGATTCTAATATACATTGCAAATGCTTTTGTAATGAGTATAATTATAAGTTTAAAAATTCTTAAAATATAAAAAAGTATAACAATAATCGAAACGTTTATAATATAAATAGAAATTATAAAGATTTTTAGAATTAGCAGATTATTAATTGCTTTTTAAAACAAAGCTTTTAAAACAAACTTTATAAAGAAAAACGTTATTAAAACAACAAAAGTAAATAAACGCATTTTTGCTAAATGCGTCTTTTTCGTAAATCTATATCGCAATAGCCCTTTTTTAATCCGAAAAAACTTAGTTAAAACTATCCCAAGTATCAAAGACGGAGATATTCTAGAGATAGTAAAATGCAAATCGGGTTGAATATTATACTCTAAATCTTTAAAGATAAAGAACGCTTTAATAAAGAATATTTATAAATCAAAGATCTATAAAATTATTGAAATTATACGCTTTAATCTTTTAAAAACGTAGTATAACCATTATATACGTTTAATATTAAACATTTTGTTTAACGCAATTGATGAACGGATCGAAATCATTAAAGAAATAATGAAAAGAAAAGCCTGGATTCAAACCAATATTATTTTGATTAAATACTTCAAAAGTTTTGAAAACAATGCGGAGAACATTTAAATAATTAGTTTTATTACTTCAATCGTTTTTTTTCGTTTATTTGAAACTATCTCTCTTTTTATTTTTCTATCTCTTTATAGTCAAATAAAGCTTTACAAATAAAGCTATTAAACTTATTGCAATATCTATCGTTGTATAAGATCTATATAATATAACAATTGTAATATCGTAAAAACTAAACATTAAAAACTAATATACGAATTATACTTAATATCTATAAAATACAACGAATGTTACAATTCGTTTTCAATAAAACATAAAGATTATTCGTTAACGCTTTGCAATATAGTTGAAAATAAACTATAATACAATTTGATTAAAACTTAAATAAAACTAATCCATAAAAACAACCAAACAATTCAAAAAGTGTACATTTTAGAAATAGCTATATGCATTATACAAACAATATATATATTTCAAATAAAGGTTCAAAACTTTCAAGCGATTTAAAACATGCAAAGCTTTATATAATTAAACATTGTTTAAACCTCAGCGTTTACTTGCGTTAAAATCCAAATATCAACAATTTCGAGAAAAGCAAATAACAACGCTAAATATACTATAGATATAGCGATATTGCAAAATAAAGTATCGAAACGCTTTAAAGCAACCTTAGGTTAAATAAACTTAAAGTTTTTATTACAAAACAATGTATATAAGGTTTACATTAAAAATGCAATAAATATCGATAACGATAAGGCCGTAGTAATTATACAATTGATTAAAACCATCGATTTTACTAATAAATAAAAGCCTAGATTAATATAACAGCAAAAGCTATAAAGATAACTCGACTCTATATATAATAATGATATGAGCAAACATAAAAAAAGAAACAAAAGTATATAATATTCTGCTTTAGTTTGTTTACAAAAGCGAAGCGGATATAGTTTGTATTCAAGAACCCTAAAGCTTACCAAATACCAAAACACAAAATCATTCGATATACAAATACTATGCTCTTTACAACTCATAAAAATCGAAAAAGACAGTTAAAAAGAAAACTAAGCGATTAAAAATTATATTATACATACAGCAAAAGATTGCGATACAAATGCAATAACGGCGTGGTGAACGCTATAAGGATATAGTATAGCTTGAAATAAATAGCTACCATATAGTTAATATTTATTATAAACTTAATACTACAATAATAATATATTATACGATAAGTATCACTCTAATGCATTATATATTAATTAAAAAGAATTTTAATGCGAAATACGATATTTATAAACTAAAAGTGTTATCGGCTACTTAAAAAGCTTTACTTGCTAATTGATTACAAGATACTAGTATAGACTTTATTAACGAGATAGAGATATTTACCCATCGCGTAGAGCATATAATTGATTTTACCTTTTTCAATATACTTTTCGCAAAAATGGTAATATATTAGGATATAGATTGCGAATCGGATTATTATACGCAAATCATTATTATTTCAAAGCGAAGTATAGCATTTAATAAATATATTAAATATAAAGTTATCGAAAATGGTTTATATATATTTACTAGTTTGATAAAAAACAAAGTATATTAGTTATCGAAAATCAAAAATATTGTTACGAATAATAAACTAAAAACAATTGCGGAATAGTTTATTAACTTATTCTAATAATCGATACAAACCGCAAAACAATCAACGAATAATCGGGCATAGTTAATGCTTTAATAAATTAACGAAAATGCAACGATATATAGCTTATATAAACGCTTTAATAAAATCTTTAAGGATAGAAAATGAATGTTTATTGTAATGCGCAAAGCGAAAAGAAAATATTGAAAAAAAGTAATCAATAATACATCGGATAACGCAGATTTATATAAAGTAGTAAACTGGTATAAAGCGATCCCTTTCTTTAAAGCTCTATTATTTATAATCGATAATCAATCGATCAAAGATATAAAAAAGAAAGTATAGGTTTTATTGAATAAAATATTGTATAGATACAATAACATTAATAATTTAAAAGCGAATCCGATATTAAAAAATTATATCTTTATTTTTCTTTAAAATATTATTATATCCCTTAAGAAAATAAAACGAAATATTATCAAGGTTTCAAATACTTCGCCAAAAGTTAATAGGATTACAATTAGATTTTTGAAAGCTTATTAGAATAATGTTAAAGAATATTTATATAATCTCTTCGAATACTATTTCAAAAAGAGCTATTTCCTTAAAGTCTAGCGATTAATTGAAATAATAATACTACTCAAAATCGATAAGAAAAATAAAAGCTTTATATACTTTTAGCATTCGATAATTTTATTATTCTATATAAGCAAAAGTTTAAAACGAACTATTGCAAAACAAATAATGTAAATATCGTTAACGTATAGTACATTAAGCCTTCAATATTGTAGGGCTTTGCTTAAACGATCGGTTATAAACTTAATCATAATATTTGTATATAATATGAAATACGCTTTTGCTAGAAAACGAAAGATTATATTGATTACAATGAACATTCAAAGCATATTCAACGCGTTATTACCTTAGCGGTTATTAAAAAGAATATAGGATTAAGGCTGATTTATAACTCTTTTGAAATTGGTTCAATTATTTCTATAGAATCGCAAAATAATGGTTAAATTAAAGAATACGTATACGAATGAATCGCGGGTACAATACGATATTTTTTAAAGCTCGCTTTTATCTTCAATACTTTATATACTTTACTTAGCGGAACTTTTAAATCAGGATCAAGCTCTTCGCTTCGGGTACACGGACAATATCGCGTTTTATAAAGTAAGTAATATACTAGAAAAGAATACTATAACAATTACGCAAAATATACAAAGGATCGAAACATAGGAACAGGCTAATAAAGTCGCTTTTGCGCTAAAAAAGTTAAAGATGATACACTTCACTTGTAAACGTTATGTATACGCCCCGGAAGTTGTTATCTTTTTTATACTAACTATATAGTTTACAATAAATACATCGAACAATACAAAGCAATTAATATTAAAATGATTAGAAGTATAACTCGATCGCAAGTTTACGTTCAAAAAGTATATTGCAAAACAAATAGAAAAAGTATAGAAAGTAACATTATATATTAAGCATTTTATTAATACGCAATATAGACTCTCTACGGTTTCTCTACAAAAAGTTATTATTATATACGTTTTGCTTTCGTTACTATATAGAGCAAAAGCGTAATACTTAAAACGAACAAAATTAAATATAGATAATAGTTATTTACAAAACACTATAGTAAATATTCGTATAGAATCATATATAGCGAAAACAAACAAAATGATTAATATAACAACAAAGAGCGTATTACCAATCTGAAGGATTATGTTTATAATAGCTAGTTTATACAACACGGGCCTTTCGCTTTGCGAAGTAACTTTAGAATATATTTATATTAATATAGCTTTTCGATTTAAAAAGCTGAATATACATTACTCGTTTATTATACGTTTAATTATATCAAAGTATTGTATATAACATAATACAAAACTACAAACAATAAACCAACTACTTTCAAAAACGCTTTATCTAATCCTTTCCTTTTTGCATTATATCCCTGGATGTAAAACGAACTTTATAAAGGGGATAAATAAGGAAATAACAACGAAAAGCTTTATTAATTAATAAAACGCTTTACTTTTTAATACAATTATTATTTTCTTTGATAAGTCCGAGTTGTATGATAACGCAGATAAGTATATAAACTACGATTATACGATCTATTAAGGATAAGATCTTATTATTACCAATAAAAGTATAATTAATATACTCTCGTATATTTTCGATACAAAAACGATAAACGCTTTAAAAAAGCTACAAAAAACGTTAATATTGCCAATTATTATAAATATACAAAGATAACTTTGTATCGATAGCATTTTGATAATATAATATAAATGTACGAATACTTCGAATACTTTATAATAAGCGTTCCTAGAAAGCTATAAATTTATTAATCAATATATAATTAAAATATAATGATCCTTTAAGCACCAAGGAATTACTAATAACGAAATAGTGGATAGACTAGTAAATACGAACGCGAAAAGCGATATAGTAGATCCAAAGCCCACTATACAATCAATAATTAATAGAATAGATTCGATAGTATAAAGCTTAATCCGCAATGCAATAAACGATTGGTAAAGCAAAAACGAATTTACATTAACGAAAGGATATTGCAAATGGTAATTGGATTACGTATTTAAAGAGTTTATAAAGCTTAAACTTGTTAAATCAATATTGTATAGACTATTAATGCTGCAATTTAAATATAGCGATTTTGAGGCTTATTATAAGCGTTTCAAATACAAAAACGTAGAGACCCATTGCTTATACGATAGAGTTAAAACTTTTAAACATTTTGTTTTTTGCAAGATCTTTACCAAAAGATTTCATTTATAGCCGCTTAAATCCATTTGCTCATTAACAATCGCTTGAAAAAGGTACGATTATATACAATAACTTTTCGCTTTTCCAAAAGAGTTCAAGCGTTTTATTGCAATAATACAATATTTTACGTTTTGCAATCGAAAGCTTAACAGCACCCCGGATAGTATCCAACGTAATGCTTTATTTAACCTTTTTTTTATTCCCCTCTTTCTTTTCTTTATTCTTTGCTTCATCTCAAAGCCTAATTTGAAGCGCGATTTATAAAGCGCGGTATAATACTTTATACAACGATACAAAAGTTGCAATCTAATATAACAATTGCTTTTTTAGCGTTCTTTATTAATGCGATTACTATATGGTTTAATATTTATTCTCTTTAAGTATAATAAGTAAAGACTAACCTTTTTAATATAGAATACTCCCTCAAATAGCGAAAAAAGGTTATCCAACAAAACTAAAGTTGTAAAAAACCGCCGGGAGAAAGCAACTTTAATATTTCAACCTAGCAATATTGTACAATACGTATTTAAGTGGTAAACTTCTAAATCTACAACCTATTAGTATATCACCCGTCTCTAATACCCTTTGGGAGGTCAAAAGCCTAGCTAATTTATATAAACGTTAAATATAATAAATAAATAAATAAATTTATAAAAGCTTATTGATTTTTTGAAAGATTGTTAATCGTTAAAGCCCTTCGAATACAATAAAGGAAAGCGATATGTTTTTAGTTCTTTTTTCAATTCGATTTTGAAGAGGGATAAGCAAGAAAGGGTTTTGTTGCTGTATATAGTTGTTGTCGATTACCCGCGATCCCTTTGCTGGTATGGTGAAGCCCGTTTCTGCTATAATGGTTTAAAAAGGCGCTTTGTATCTCTTTCGTACGTATGTCTTATACTATACGGCGCTGTATCGTAATATATCGTTGTCGTTGTTGTGATCTGTTTAGTGTTCATTGAATATTTAAATATTAAAGATATTAATAATTGTTTTCGATTAAAAGGATTAAATATTAAATATTAAAGTTAATTTTGTTTAATATAAAGTTAAGCGAAAAAGCGTTCTTTCTATTATTTTCTTTTTTTTATTTAAAGCGTTTTATAAAACGAAAAAAATAAAGTTGGAAAAAAATAAATTTGTAGAAAATAATTACTTATTTTTTTCTATTATAAATTTGTTTAGTGTATATAATATTATCTTTTTTGTTTAAGCGAATTTATTGTTTAATTTTCGATAGTTAAATCTATTCTATATATAATGGTTGCTTTTGTAATTAATATATTTCCATTCTTTTTTATATTCAAAGTTTTTTTTTGAATATATATTTATTCGATAGTTTTTTGTATAATTATTGTATACTATTTTTTTTGTATAGTAGTAATTCATAATCGATTTGATCTATCTATAGCTATAATTATGCTGATCATGCGATTTGCTTATGATATATACAATAATAAATGTTTTATAAAGAAAAAGTAGAAAAAGCTTTTACAAAATAATCTTTTATCTCTCGAAAGATTTCTGAAATGTTTATAGCTATTATCTGTTCTATTAAACATTAATAATTTATAATATTAATAAATTAGAAATATTCTATCTTGTTTTATTAATTAAAGTTAATATATCGAATTGTATAATTATTACAAATCAAAAAGTATATTTTCTTTTCCCAATTTGAATTTGAAAATAAATTTCCCCTTTTTTGTATTTCTTCTATATTCTTTACGTTCTTTATAAAAGTTCTTTTATAAAAACGCATTTATTTATTATTTTGTTATTCACTTTTTTGTTTTTCATTTATATCTTTCTGTAAATAACCTTATTTTCGTTAAATGATTTTTTGTTTAACACTTTTTTTTTTTTTTTTTAAAAGCTATATAATTAAAAATCCACTTTATTTTTAAATTAATAAATCTTTCTTTTATTTCTTCAAATTAGTTATCAAATCTCATTATAATTTTATTACAATATTTTCCAAGAAAAACAAAGTTTGCGATAAACTTCCGGTATGTTTTCGAGGTTCTTTTGAAGTTTCATTTCGAAAATATTGTATTAAATGTTTATACAATCTTATTATAAAGCCAAACCTAATCTATATTCGCCAATATAAAAAATGTAAACATTATTATAGAAATAAAGCTTTTTGCTAGAATATAAATATACCCTTTCTATATCTTTATCAAAGCCAATACTAATATATATATTTATAAATCTTTATTAAATATAGAAATTGTACAGAATATTTTATCTATTACTAATATTTATATTGTAAACAAAACAAAGGATATTGTTATCTTTGTGTATTATAATAAATAGAATCTAAAACTCTTCATTACAAAGTTTAAAGTTAAATGTTATAAAAAAATGCCCTAAACAATTGATGAAGAAATTGTTTTTTTAATATTTACCCCAAAACTATATTAATTTTTCGTAACTATAATAAATGCAATTGTTGTAATTGCTAAAGTATAATATAAAAAAGGTATTATCGATATTAAGGTTATTTAAGTTTAATAAACAAAAACTTTCGAATCGATTATTTTTAATTTTATTATTTTTTTGGATTTATACAAAACTCAAATATATTGCTGGACTCTATACAATAGATTTTCTAATATATATAATATAACTTTGTTAATAAAGTTAATAATAATGTTGAGAATGCAAAGATTGCTACAAGTTTTTTCAATAATATATAAAGGGTTGATTTATTAAACAGGATAGGTTTTTGAATAATTTATAAAATATATAATAGTTTTTTGTTAAATAATTTAATAGTATTTTAAATATTATAAATCGATACTTCTAAAAATAATTTATATTATAATAAAAGGCCAGTTTTTATTAATTATATCGCTATTGCTTTGAATGCCGAATTATTTCAAATCAAATGTTTAACAAAGAAGATATATATACTATATTATAGATTTGTATATTATATTTCAAAGATTAAACATTTAAATAATATATATTTTGCCATTTGTTTTCTTTATTTACAACAATTATATTTCGGGATAATATCAAGGATTTTGCAATTATAAAAGAAATTTCTCAAGCTAATTTTCTTTGTTTTAATTGTTAAAGCTATTAATGAAACTTTTTTCGGCATTTCATTGTATATTACTACTCTAGCCTTTTTAATTTTATAATCGCAATAAACCAATATTCTTTATTTAATATATTTATTTTTAATGTTTTACTATTTTTTCAATTAGTTGTTTTGGATTTTCTATATAATTTTATTGATTATAAATAATACAAAAAGTATTTGTTTATTAATTATCAAATTATAGTTTTGATAAATTGAGATTCTTTTGATCCCTATATTTTTTATAGTTTATTTGTATTTAAGTATACTAAAAGTAAAAGGGTTTATTATTTTCCCTTTTTGTTTTCGGGCTATTTTTTTAACTTTGTTGTATACATTTCGAATTAAGTTTATCATTTTTATTATTTGGATTCTATATTTTGTTCTTGTTTGAAGTTTATTAAAGTAAAGTTTTAAAAGGATGTATATTATCTTTGCGTAAAAGATTAATATAAAAATGGCTTTAAAGCTTTTACAAATTAATCGAAAAAAAGCATTTTATTGTTTTTAAAGCTTTAAAGTAATGTTTTTCTTTATTTTTTTTATTTTACTCGGTGTATATTATACAATTGAAATATAAATAATAATCAATATTACTATTGCTTTATAAATTTGTTGAGTATTATATAGGTTTATTCTTTATATAAAAGATATTGTTTATATTAAAGCTAATATTTGAATTATTAATTTATATTCGATTTTCTTTATATATTCTTGCCATTTTAATTGTTTATCAATTTGAAAGTTTAACATTTTGATACTAATACGTAAGTTAACCGTAATGGTATCGAAAGCGATTAAAATTATAAGATTATATTGTTTAAAGTTTTTAATAAAGTATAAAAACTAATATTTCTTTAAAGCAAACTTAGCTTTGTATTGTTTTGTTTAATCTTAACATTTATTATATATACACTATAGGATTTGGCAAATATTTATAGTAATAATGCTTTACACTAAAATGTTAATATTATCTACGAATTCGATTATATTACTCTTTTAATATATTATTAAGTAAGTTTTGATCAATTCGCTATTATAAAATAAAAAAAGAATCGGGTTTAATAATAATTTTTGTAGGATCCTATTGTATATTAATTATTGTAAACTTATATAATTGTTTATTTGTATATTACTATTATTGTAATCACGTGTAGCGCTATACCTAGTTAGGTGTCTCCACCTTATATACTTAGTAGAACACATATGCTACTTCTAGCATATTAAACAATATACACTTTACCATTACAATAGGTTATAACTCTATATTGTATATTCACTAAAGCAATTTGATTATCATTTTATTGATTAAAACGATAATATATGTCTTTTCCGAAGAAAACGATCGCTTTTCCATTCATTTCCGCCGGAAAAATCACATTTTCATCATTTTCATCATCGAAATTTTCATCAAAAACCTTATTTTTATCAACATTTCCTCAATATCATTATATCAAGCGTAATTACAACTAAATGGGGTTCTATTATTATCTTTATAAAAGACAATTATACGGATTACTATAATTTTTGCTTAATAGCGTTTGTAAATGCAAATTGCTACAATATTATATCTAATAAAGAAAAACAATTTGTTTTCGAATTTCTAAAGGAGCCTATAACGAATGGATCTGCTACAAAAAATCGTTAAAGGATTGTAGATATAGTATTGCAAAGAATAATTGTTTTAAAAACAGAATTTGAAAAGATATTAATTTCTTTTATAAAAAGAAGGAGTATCGCTATAATTATTATAGTTTCAAAACTTATAGCTTTTTATTGTAGTATAATAAAAGAGAGCTTTATTAGTATAAATCCTATTAATATTTGAAAGAAGTTGTTGGTTTACAATCGAACTTTTAATGTTATTTATGTATTAAATACGATAAAATCGTTTTTGAAGAAAAAGTTTGATTATAAAAACAAAACTATTCGGATTTTCTTTACAAAATTAAAATTATATTAATAAGCATTTGTTAATGCAAAAAAGCTAATAACAAATAAAATAGTAAAGGATATATTTTTAATATATATATTAATGTATAATATGTAAACGGCGATTTTTATTTATATCAATATATTTAAGAAAACATTGAAAAAGGCTATAATGTTTTTTCAAACAATTGAGAAATCAGTTAAAGCTATTGTATTTGTTGCGGAATCTTCAAATAAAGGAAAACAGAATAATCGCGGTGGAAGAGATGACGAAAAAGGTGATCGTGAAAGAAAATCAAAAGGATTATATAATCGAAATGAATCATTTTGAATCGGAAAGATTTAATACTATAATTGTAAAAAGTATGGATATCTTAAAAAGGAATATTATATATTCAAAAAGAATAAAAAACACGCTTATAAAGCTTTCGCAAATAGCGAAGATTCTGGCTTTAAAAAAGCAAAAACAAATATAGTATTAAATAGCAATTATACTTTTTTTTATTATTCTAATATCTCTTTTTAAACAAATAATAACGATTCAAAATGAATACTTGATTCAAAAACTTTTTATTATTTTATTAATTAGTTTAAAGCTTTAAATAACATTACAAAATAATCTATACTACAAAAAGTTCGAGTTGTGGATAGATTATTTGCTTTAAATATAATATATGAGAATATACAAATTGATAGATTTACGTTTTTCGATGTATAGTATATAAAAAAATTTGGGATAATATAATTAATTTCTATTAATTTTTTTATCAAAAATAAATGCAAAATAATTTTCGAAAGAGAATCAACGTTTTGTTGAAAGTTCGGCTAATTGAAATTTGCAGCAAAGAAAGTATTTGGCTATTATATTGTATAAGATTTTGTATTACAATTTGTTAATTTTATATTTGAAAAGCTTATTATTATAAATAATATTGATCTTTATAAATCTATATCCGATTTAGTATATCATCGATTTAATCACCTTAATTATAATTAGCTTTGAAAGTTTTCAAAAGCGTATACAAACTTAAAATTATTAAGAAAACGGAAATCGATAAAAAGATCGATATATTTACTTTATTTAATAGAAAGAATGAAAAAGCATTTCAATAAACAAATAATTGTTAAAACGCTTACGATTTTACATTGTTTTTATTATAATTTCTTTGGAATTTAAAAAATATTCTCTTCGAGCAACAAATACTTTATAATAGTTATGGATAACATTACAAGGTTTATATGGATCAGATATACTCTTGATAAATCCGCGGTTACAATTATGCTAATACTTTTGGCTTTGTTCAAATTGATCGAAATAGAATCTAATGATAAAATCGTTATAATATATGCCGATAACGATAAAAGCGAGTTTGGAACCGCCTTCCAAATAGAGATTTCGAAGAGAAGTATACAATTTGAGCTTTCTCCTTTAAAAAAGTACGCTATAAACAATATCGTTGAGAAGAAAATATAGGATATAAATGCTATATTAAGAAATCTTTTAATAAAGTTAAGAATGCCTTCAATTCAATAGGAAATTACAATATTATACATTTTTTATTTGAAAAATCGATCTTTTACGAGAACATTACTTTTTGAAGAAGCTAAAACGCTTTTAAAAACTATAACGCCTTTTGAGGCCTATAATAATCGTTAATCAGATTTACAAAAGCTAAAAGTATTTGGATGTATAACATTTGCATACAATCCTTAACAATCAGAGCAAATTATAAAGAAATTTGAGTTAAAAGTATTAAAGAAAGAATATCTCTTCGTTGATATAAAAAGAAGTCAAATTTATAAGCTTTTTAATCTTTTTATTTTAAAAACGATAAAAACGGCAGATATTAATTTTAATAAATACAGATTCCCATTAAAAAACGATTCAAATATATTAAATCATAAAGAGATTTCAACAAAATCGAAAGAGAAAACAAATCAAATGGGAAATCAATTTATAAAAAATCAACGAAATTAAAAAAGGATTTGCGTTAATACAAAACAGATAGAAATTCTTATAAACTTAGATATTGATACAAAACGATTAAAAGCTTTTATAAGTTTAAACGTTAAATCAAGATAATTAGAAATTCTTATAGGTTTAGATTATAAAGATAAAAAGTCAAGTCTTCTTATAGATTTAGATAAAAATGATTCTATATAGAATCTTTGTTTAAAAAAAGCTTTTTCTATAGTAACTATAGTTTATAGCTTGCAATTTATTTATTTATTTATTTATTATATTTAACGTCTATATAAACTAGCTAGGCTTTTGACCTCCCGAAGGGTATTAAAAACGGGTGATACATTAATAAATTGTAAACCCAGGAGCTTACCATTTAGATACATATTGTACAACATCGCTAGGTTAAAGTATTGAAACCGCTTCCTCCCAATGGTCTTTTACAATTCTAGTTTTATTGAATAGCTTTCTTTCGTTGTTTAAAGAAGCGTTTTGTATTAAAGGGGTTAACTTTTGCTTGTTATACTTAAAGAAAATGAGTATCGGGCTATATAGCAATCGCATTGATAAAGAACGTTAAAAAAGTAATTATTATATTAAATTGTAGCTTTTGTATTATTGTATAAAATATTATACTGCGTTTTATAAATCGCGTTTCAGATTAGGTTTTAAAGTGAAACAATGAATAAAAAAAGGAAAGAGTAAAGAAAGGATCGAATAGAGCGTTATATTGAATGTTATTCGGGGTATCGCTAAGCTTTCGATTACAAAACATAAAGTATCGTATTATTGCAATAAAACGCTCGAATTTTTTTGAAAAAACAAAAAGTTGTTATATATAGTTATACTTTTCTTAAGCAATTATCAATGAATAAATGGGTTTAAACGATTATAAATGGAACTTTCTAATAAAGATCTTATAAAAAACGAAATGTTTAAAGGTTTTAGCTTTATTATATAAACAATAAATCTCTATATCTTCGTATTTGAAACGTTTATAATAAGCTTCAAAATCGCTATACTTAGATTGCAACGCTAATAGTCTATACAATATTGATCTAACAAATTTAAACTTTATAAACTTTTTAAATATATAATCTAATTATTATTTGCAATATCCTTTCGTTAATATAAGTTTGTTTTTGCTTTATTAATCGTTCGTTGTATTGCGGATTAAGCTTTGTACTATTAAGCTTATCTTATTGATTATTGGTTGCGCAATAGATCTTAAGTTTACTATATTACTCTTCGCGTTTGCGTTTATTAGCTTATCCATTGTTTCATTATTGGTAATCTTTTGGTGCCCAAGGGATCACTATATTTTAACCATATATTAATCGATAAATTTATAGCTTTCTAAAAACATCTATTGTAAAATATCCGAAGCATTCGCGCGTTTGTATTATATCATCGAAATGCTATCGATATAAAACCATTTTTGTATATCCATAGTAATTAACAATATTAACGCTTTTTATAACTTCTTTAAAGCGTTTATTACTTTTACATCGAAAATATATAAAAGTGTATTAATTGTATTTTTATTGATAACGATAAAATCTTGTCTTTAATAAATCGCGTAATTGTAGTCTATATGCTTACTTGTATTATTATACAATTCGAATTTATCGAAAAAAATAATAATCGCATTAGAGGGTAAAGTATTCCATTAATCAACAAAGCTTTTTGCTATCGTTTTCTTGTTTATCCCCTCTATAGAATTTGTTTTATATTTAAAGGTATAATACAAAAAAGAGAAAATTGAATAAGGCGCTTTTGAAAGTAACCGGTTTACTGTTTATAGTTTTATATTGTATTATATATAATACTCTAATGCAATTAAGTATATAATAAGCGGGTGATGTATATCCAGCCTTTTAAATCGAAAAGCTATATTAATATGAATATATTTTAAAACTATTTTGCAAAGCAAAAAACCCGCATTGCATAAACCAATCACTATAAGTATAATCCTTCAAATTGGTAATACGCTTTTTGTTATTATATTGATCATTTTGTTCGTTTTTGTTATATATATCCTTATACAAATGTTTATTATAATGCCTTGTAAATAACCGTTATTTATATTTAATTTCGTTTATCTCGGATATTACATTTCTGTTTCGTATAGTAACGAAAATAGAACGTATATAATTGTGGCTTTTTGTAGGGAGGCCGCAAAGGGTTTGTATTGCGTATTAGCAAGATGTTTGATATATAACGCTATTTTCTATACTTTTTCTATTTGTTTTGTAATATACTTTTTGAACGTAAACTTGCGATCGAGTTATATTCTTAGTTATTTTAACGCTAATTGCTTTGTATTGTTCGATGTATTTATTGTAGACCGTATAGTTAGTATAGAGGAGATAATAGCTTTCGGGGTGTATATATAACGCTTACAAATGAAATATATTATCTTCAACTTTTCTAGCGCAAAAGCAACTTTATTAATCTGTTTCTACACTTCAATTCTTTGTATATTTTACGCAATCGCCATAATATTCTTTTCCAATATATTGCTCATTTTGTAAAGTGCAATATTGTTTGTGTATTTGAAGCGAAAAGTCTAATCTTGATTTAAGAATTTTGCTAAATAAAGTATATAAAACATTAAAGATAAAGGTGAGCTTTAAGAAATACCGTATTGTATTCGCGATTTGTTTATATACATATTCTTTAGCCTAATCATCACTTTGCAATCCTATAAAAACGATCGAATTATTTTCAAAAAAGTTATAGGCCAGCTTTGATTTTGCATTCTTTTTAATAATTGTTAAGATAGCAATGCGTCGAATACGCTTTAAATGTTTATTATAATCAGTGTAATCTTTTGTTTTTTGGTAAAAACGTATTCTATATTATATACGAATATTATGATTAAGTCTATAGCCGATCGTTTAGATAAAGTCTTATAATACTAAAGGCTCAATATACTATACATTAACGTTGTTTACATTATTCGTTTTGCAATGGTTTGTTCTAAATCTTTGTTTATGCAAAATAATAGAGCTATTGAACGCTAAAAGTATACAAAACTTTTATCTTTCTTATCGACTTTAAGTAACATTATTATTTTGGTTAATCATCAAACTTTGAAGAAATAATTCTTTTTAAGATAGTATTTGAAGAGATTGTATAAGTATTTTTTAACGTTATTTCAATAAGTTTTCAAAAGTTTAATTGTAATCCTATTAGTTTTTGGCGAAGTATTTGAAACTTTGATAGTGTTTCGTTCTATCTTTTTGAGGGATATAGTAGTATTTCAAAGAAGAGTAGAGATATAACTTTCTAATATCGAATCCGCTTCTAAATCGTTAATATTATTGTATTTATACAATACTTTGTTTAGTAAAATTTATACTTTCTTCTTTATATTTTCGATCAATTGATCGTCAATTACAAGTGGTAAAGCTTTAAAGGAAAAAGCCGCTTTATATCAATTTACTATCTTATACAAATCTGCGTTATCTAATGCATTATCGATTACTTTTTTTTAATACTTTTTTTTCGCTTTACACATTGTAGTAAACATTCGTTTTCTATTTTTGAGGGTTTTGTTAAAACATTTATATAAGCTATACACTATTGCATTTTCGTTGATCCATTAAGATATTGATTATACTCGGTTGTTTGTTGATTGCTTTGCGATCTGTATTAATTGTTGAAATAGGTCAATAAATTGCTTTATAGCTATTTCCAGTTCGATATCTGTAATAATATTTTCGATTTTTGGTAACTAATATGCTTCACTTTCCATTAGATTAACAAACGTATATAAACTGCTTTCGATAACTCTATATCCAATGCGTTTGCTAAAAGTTATACTTTGCTTTGAGATAATAATGATTTGCATATAATGATCCGATTCGCAATCCATATCCCGGCGCATTATCGTTTTTGTGAAAAGTATATTAAAAAAAATAAAATTAATTATATACTTTATATAATGAGTAAATATCTCTACCTTATTAATAAAGTTTATACTAGTATTTTGTAACCAATTAGTAAGCGAGGCTTTTTGAATAATCGATAATACCCCTGGTTCGTAAATGTTGTATTTCGCGTTGAAATCCCTTTCGATCAATATACAAAGCGTTGAGGTAATACCTGTTGTATAATGTATTATTGCTGTAGTATTGGGTTTGCGATAAATATTAATTATATGATAATCGTTTATTTCAAACTATACTATATCTTTATAACGTTTATTATATTGTTGTTGTGTTTATATTGCAACTTTTCGCTGTATATACAATATAGTTTTTGATTGTTTAGCTTCTTTTTTGATTGTTTTCTTCGATTTCTATAAATCGTAAAGAGTATAGCATTTATATACCAGATAATTCTATATTTTAATACCCAATAAGTTTTAAGGTTTTTGGATACAGATTACATTCGTTTTACTTTTGTAAGTGAATTGAAATAGAACATTATATATTCCCGTTTCCTTTCCCATATTTGTTTATATTATTATTATATATAGGGTTGGATTGTTTTCGTGGTTTTCGTTATTGCGCTGGTTCAGGTTTTTATTTATTAAAAGGATTAATGGCTTTAATTAATTATATGATCATTATAGCATTATTGTTGTTAATATTTATCGCATTTTTAATACAAGCTTTATATATATTGTTTTATAACAAAAGCTTTAGGTTTATTTGATTCGAGGTTATTTTAAAGCGTTTCGATGCTTTATTTTGCAATATCGCTATATCTATTATACGTTTAACATTATTGTTTGCTTTTCTTAAAATTATTAATATTTGGATTTCGATATGGGTAAGCGTTAAAGTTCGAATAACGCTTAATTGTATAAAGCTTTGCGTATTTTGAAACGTTTAAAAGTTTTAAGCTTTTGTTTGAAACGTATATATTGTTTGTATAATATATGTAACTATCCCTAAAACGCATACTTTTTGAATCGTTTGGTTGTTTTTATAGATCAATTCTATTTAAGCTTTAATCAAATTATACTATGGTTTATTTTTGATTATACTATAAAACGCCAACGGGTAGCTTTTGTATCCTATTAAGAACGGATTATAACATCCGTTATATTTTGCAAACGCCGAATATAGTTTGTATATTAGTTTTTGATGTTTAGCTTTTGCGATATTATAGTTATTGTATTATATAGGTTTTATACAACAATAAATGTTACAATAAATTTAATAGTTTTGTTTATAAAGCTTTATTTAATTGCGAGAAAATAAAAGGGTAAAGAGAAGAGTAGTTTCAAATAAACGGAAAAGAGCGATTAAGATAGTAAAACTAATTACTTAAGTGTTTTTTGCATTATTTCCAAAACTTTTGAAATATTTAATCAGAGTAATATCGGTTTGAATCCGGGCCTTTTTCTTTATTATCTCTTTAATGATTTCGATCCGTTTATTAATTGCATTGAATAAAGTGTTTGGTACCAAATATATGTAATGGCTATATTACATCTTTGGAAAATCGAAGCGTATAATTTCAATGATTTTATAAATCTTTGATTTATAAATATCCTTTATTAAAATATCCTTTATTTTTAGGGATTTAAAGTATAGTACTCAATTTGATTTGCATTTTACTATCTTTAGGATATCTTTGTCTTTGATATTTGAGATAGCTTTAATTAGATTCTTTTGGATCAGAAAAGGGCTATTATAATGTAGGCCCGCGAAAAAAGCGTATTTAACAAAAATATATTTATTCACTTTTGTTGCTTTAGTAACGTTTTTCTTTGCAAAGTTTATTTTAAAGGTTTTGTTTTAAAAAGCGATTAATAGTTTGTTAGCTTTAAGGGTTTTTACAATTCTCGTTTATATTATAAGCATTTCGATTGTTGTTATATCTTTTTATATTTTAAGGATTTTTGGGTTTGTAGTTATATCTGTTACAAAAGCGTTTACAACGCATATTAGGATCGCTTTTTGGATCGGTGTAATAGTATGCATTTCTTTTTTAATAAAGGTTTTAATGATTCTTTTTAGAAAGTTAACGAATGCAATTATATATTTATAGCGGGTTGTTGTTTGTTGTTCAACCTTTTGTAAAAGTCTATTAACTTTTTGAAAGGTTATTGATTATTAAAGTTCCTTAGGTACAATAAAAGGAAGCAATATGTTTTTAATTCTTTTTTTAGTTCGATTTTGAAGAGGGGTAGGTAAAAAAGGGTTTCGTTGCTATATATAGTCGCTATCAACCACTCGCGATCCCTTCGTTAATATAATAAAGCCCGTTTCCGCTATAATGGTTTGAGAGGGCGCTTTGTATCTCTTTCGTACGTATATCTTATGTTATACGGCGCTGTATCGTGATATATCGTCGTTGGAATAAAGGTATACGAAAAGATTCAAGATGTTATAGCTTGTAAGTACAAATTGGAATCAAAGAAGTTATAAAGAACAAAAAGAAAATACAATAGGAATCTAACATAGCATATCCATATACAGATGTTAATATTAAAGCTATCGATCTAAAAAACGCTTTAGATTCGAACTTTAAAGTATGAATGAAAGTAATCAAAACAGAGTTAATTAGCTTGAAAAACAATAACACTTTTAAAATAATTGATGGATCCTTTTTAAAAAAGAAGAGACTTTTGAAATCTAAATAGGTTTTATAGAACAAACTTGATCAAAATAGTAAACTAGAAAAAAGAAAAGCTAGATTAATGGTTAAAGGATTCTTGCAAAAGTATAGAATCGATTTTATAGAAATATTCGCAAAAGTTGTAAGATACTTTATATTACAAACTCTTTTTGCCAAAACAACAAAAAAGAACCTAGAAATCGATAATATGAATATTAATACAATATTCTTGAATAAGGAATTAATCAATACTGAAATCTTAATAAAGATCCTACAATTTTTTGAAAAGGTATTTGCTTTGAACTTTATTAACAATTATCTTAAACTCAAGAAATCATTTTATAAACTAAAATAGGCTTCGAGAATATAATAATAAACAATTAAATTGTTCTTTAAAAGCATAGGTTTACAAACTTCAATAGTAAATCCCAATTTGTTTATTGGAAAAAAAGTATACATTTTATTTTATATAAACGATTTGTTAATATTAGGATTATGATTTGCAATTAATATAATTAAAAAGATTATAAATCGAAAATGGAAATGTAAAGATTTTAGATCGATACAAATCTTTTTAGGAATTCAAATCAAGCGGAATAAAGTTTAAAGATTTTTCAAAATATATTAAAGAGTATATATCAAAAAGCTTTTAAAACGATTCAAAATCTACAATCCGATGTTTCGGAATCTCTTTTTCCTTACTAATATTATACTAAAACCAACTATAATAGCAAAGCTATTTAGCGAAAATAATAAAGCTTTATATTTACAAATTGTTAAATTAGGGATTTATTTGATAAACGGAATGAGAAGCGATTTCACGTTTCCAATTGATTAGTTCGCAAAAGTAATGCATGCTTTTGAAAAAGAGCATTTAATCTTTACAAATCACTTTTTGGAATTCTTTGATAATACGATCAACGTTAATATAATTTACTCGAATCGATTATAATATTTGTTATATTCCTACAATATTTTTATAGATGCTATATAAAGTTTAGAAACGAATCGAAAATCGATACAAAAAATGGTTATTATTCGATATGAAAATGCAATAATATAATCTTTAAATAAGCAAAAATCTATAGCATTTTGTATAATAAAAACTAAAATTATAATCGCAAATAAAAATGCAAAAAAGGTTATATAGTTTGAAAAGCTAATTGTCGATTTAAAAGAACGAACTTTTTCAAAGCCATTTATATCTATATTGTATTGCAACAATAAAAGCAACGTTGATTGAATGCAAAAGAATAAATTCTATAGCAAAGCTAAGTATATTGATATACAATAGCATTTTATACAAAAAAATATAATCGAAAACAAAAGATTACAAATGATATAGATTCCAAACTTTGAACAAAGAGTTGATATTTTAACAAAACAATTGATTTACTCTGGATTTTTGATCTACAACAAAAAACTTGATCTTGATTTCGAAAAGCGTTAAAGAAGCTTTTATATCGCAATATAGTATAATTGTAAAATATTAAACTTCTAAAAGAAAATATAAGCATTACAATAATAATAGATCATTGTTATAAAAGTTAATAAGGCTTTGGGATATATATACAACATTAGGAAATCGAAAGTAATGAAAAAAATGGTTGTTTTTATAAAGTATTCAATTGTACAGATTTTTGAGTTTAGAATAAACCAATCAAAGTACATTTTAGACTTATATAAAGATTTGAAAGATACAAGATCATTAGTGTCAAAAAGCACTTCAAAAAGCTTTTAAAAACGCTTTTTAAAAAGCCTTTTCCTTTACATAATTCTGATAATCGAATTCAATCATAGAAAAACTATTGTAATTATGTGTAGCGCTATACCTAGTTAGGTGTCTCCACCTCATATACTCAGTAGAACACATATGCTACTTCTAGCATATTAGATAATATACACTCTACCACTACAATAACTATATCTATTGATAAAGAAACTAGTTATTATATCGATCAAATATTTTGGTATACGTTTTTAGCATAGAATATATAATAATTGCGGATGGAAAACGTTATCGAATACATTTACCATATCGAAACTTAAAAAACTAATCATCTAATTTAAAAAAGATTTTTAAAATATATATGTTTATTTAATGATTAGTTTCAATACTATAATAATGTTTTGTATCGGTTTTGCTTTTATTTAATAAACAAAGAAAAGTTTATTAGTTTTTGTTATACATAAGATTTTGTTAATGATTAATTTCTTTAACAATTTGCTAAAAGTATTTAAAAAAGCTATCGAATAATATAACTTTATTAGCAATTTATTTTTGCTTAATTTTAGAATTATAACAATATATACTTGTTTAAAGTATTTGAGAAAGTAGTTTAGTTTAATATATCCTTTAAATAAATATATAAAATGAAAATCGAGAATTTTGAATGATTTTTTGATTACAAAATTAGTAAATTCAAATAAATCAAAGACTTTATAATTCAATAGTTTCGATATTACAAAATGTATATTGTTCTCGTTAATTTTCTATTTCTTATTTAACGATTGCGGATATTTCTTTCTTTCTGTATCGTAATCAACAATATCTATCAAATCAATATACAATAGAAGTATAAAGAAATGGTTTGCAAATACCGAAGCTTTTTTTTTCTTTTATTATAATCCAATTATCATTTATTTTAAAATCTAAGAATTGTAATATTTATTTAAAAAAATGATTTCTATTCTTTGCTTATTTCTTTGCATTTTAGATTCTTTTTTGTATATATATTGCTTTCGCTAATTACTTTTGAAAATGGATTATTGCTTTTTTGTTTATTAATCTCTTTTTTGCTTTATAAACTTTATTATATTTCATGCGAATTATTGATGAATTAATAATTGATAATTCTTGTTTTAGTAATCATGTTTTTTTAATAAAAGCAAAGTATTGAAATATTTAATATAATTTATTGTAAATCGTTACTTTAGATTTGAGGATTATATCGTTAATCAATTTGGTTATATAATAAAGGATTTTGTTTAAAAAAAGATTTATATTCTATTCGTTTTCAAATATAAATAGATTATTTAAAGCATTATAACGAAAAGCGTTATAAAAGTTTTTCTTTATTATCTTTTTCCATTGCCATTTATATAGAGCTTTAAATATTCTAAAGATTAAATTGAATCTTATTTGAATTGAAAAATAATTTGATTCGAAATCTAGTTTTTCTATAATTCCGCAATTCGTTAATAAGTATTCTAAACTATATAATATCCATATAAGATTAATAATAAAAAAGAAAATCCTTTTGTTCTATATCTTAAATACTTTCGATATAATTAAAACAATATTAACTTGTTGCATTATATTAATTAAAATAATAAAGTATTCTTCTAATATTTGTTTTGCAATTCCTTTTTATAACGAATAATATAGGTTGAAATCTTTTAAAACAATATATCGAACGTTTTGATTGTTTAACTCGGTTTCTATAACCAACAAAATAAATAATTCGATAGCTTTACAACGTAAATTTGGAATTGAATTATAAATATTAATGATTTGAATAAATATCTTTTGATTTAAATCGTTTATTCGGGTTATAAAAATGCATAAATTCAATGTAAATATAATAAAGATCTAATCCTTAATATCGAGTTTTTTATTAATAAATATAATTATTTTTATATCTTTTTATTATTTATATATAAAATATCAGTTTTTATTATTATTATAAATGCTTTAATTAAATCTATTTGTTTATAATTCTTGAATTATTACAATTTGGTACTATATCATTTTCAAATTATTAAAAAGGATTACTATAATTGTTTTTTGTTTATTAACGTTGTATTATAATATTATGAATTCTTTATTATAATTTATTAATCCCGAGTATTATTGTAATGTTTCTTTATAATATATATAGCAATATTGCTATTATCTGAAAAACGAGTATGAACTTTTAGATATTGGAAATGAATACTTAAATATTAAAGATACTAATAATCGCTTCCGATTAAAAAAATTAAATATTGAATATTAAAATTAATTTTGTTTAATATAAAGTTAAGCGAAAAAGCGTTTTTTTTATTGTTTTTTTTCTCTTATTCAAAACGTTTTATAAAGCGGAAAAAATAAAATTGGAAAAAAATGGATTTGCAAAAAATAATTGTTTGTTTTTTTTTATTGCAAATTTGTTTGATATATATAATACTATTTTCTTTGTTTAAACGAATTTATCGTTTAGTTTTCGATAATTAAATCTATTCTATATATAATAATTGCTTTTACAATTAATACATTTCCATTTTTTTTTATATTTAAAGCTTTTCTTTAAATATATATCTATTCGATAATCTTTTATACAACTATTATATATTGTTTTCTTTATATATAATTAAAATCTATAATAATTTAATTCCTGGTAATTATAATATTTGTTAAAAATATAAATAGTATTATATAAGTTTGTTTTGTACTATTAAGATTTATGGAATAAATCGTTTATTAGTACTATATTAACTATTTCTAAGAAGATTAAAGCTAATATCAAAAATAATATCTTTTTCTTTTTTGTATTATATCGAATTAACCAAAATAAATGATCAATTTTTAAATCTAGTTTTATATTATCAATTTTCAATTGTAAAATAAATTTTCGTTGCAAAAAGTCCTCTTTATCTTTGCTAATTATATTCGTGCGAACATTATATATTATAATTTAATGAGTTAATCTTTTGGCTTTAATATTAAAAAAAAATAATAAAACCATTTTAGATTATTTGCGATTGCATTGTATTTTTTTTTAGTTTTTGTAATAATTATAAACCTAATATTTGTTATTCTATATATATCTATTGTTTAAATTATAAGGATAGTAAAATTGATTCAAATAATAAATTCTTTATTTATTATTTTTTTTAAAGTTTTAACTTTTATTAGATCGATTTGAACTTTATAATTATTAAAGCTATAAATTAATATAAGTTTATAAATCAAACTTTATATATCGATATGAAAAACATGAAAAAGTAAGCAATTGAAATTTTTGAAAATAAAACCCAATTCGCATCAGATTATCATTAGAATACTCTTTGAATCCTTTTTGTAAAATCAGTTTACTTGGAATCGAAATAGCGATCTCGTTAACGCCGGATCTAGATTTTTGTTAAGTTACAATATTCGGAAATAAATCAAACAAATTTCGTTTATTTATTAATAAACTTTTTATTATAATATCTTATATAATTATTATTTAAACGATATTAGTATTTTTGAAGATAATTAATAATCTTATAAAGAATCAATGCATTTTGTTGAAAATAATCTATAATTATACAAAAAAACTTTTTAATATTTAAATTATTTTTTTTAAAAAAAAATATAATATGTTGCTATAAGCTCAAATAGCAAATCGATTCGAAAGAATAAAGCGAAAGCTTTAAAAAACCCTAAAACAAAAATTATAAATAAAGATTGTTTTATTAAGGAATGTTTTAATAGTTGTACAATATATTAATGTATAAAGTTTGATTTATAAACTTATATCAATTTATAACTTTAATAGTTATAAAATCCAAATCAATTCAATAAAAATTGAAATCTTAAAAAAAACAATAAATAAAAAAACTTATTATTCGAATCAATTTTGCTATTTTTACAATTTAAGCGATAGATATATATAGAATAACAAATACTAGATTTATAATCATTACAAAAACTAGAAAAGAATACGATATGATTGTAAGCAACTCGGAATGGCTTTACTACTTTTTCTTTAATACTAAAGCTAAAAAACCAATCTATCAAATTATAATATATAATATTCGTATAGATATAATTAACAAAAACAAAAAGAACTTTTTGTAATGAAAGTTTATTTTATAATTGGAAATCAATAATACAAAACTAGGTTTAAAAATCGATCATTTGTTTTGATTAATTCGATATAATGCAAGAAAAAAGAAGATATTATCTTTAATATTGGCTTTAACCTTTTTGAAAATAGCTAATGCGGTATTAGTAAACGGTTTATTCTATGAATTCCAATAGTATAAAACAAGTCTATATGATATTATTTATATCCTTAACAAATGTTATAATTGCCAGGAACTAAATTATTACAAATCTTAATCATATATAAAAAAAACAATATATAGCAATTGTATAAAAAACCATTGAACAAATATATACTTAAAGAAAAGTCTTGAACATAAAAAAGAATGGAAATACATTAATTGCAAAAGCAACTATTGTATATAGAATAGGTTTAGTTGTCGAAAACTAAGCAATAAATTCGCTTAAATAAAGAAAATAGTATTATATATACTAAACAGATTTGCAATAGAAAAAAGCAAACAATTACTTTTTGTAAATCTACTTTTGTTCAATTTTATTTTTTTCGCTTTATAAAACGTTTTAAACAAAAGAAGGAAAACAATAGAAAAAACATTTTTTCGCTTGATCCCATATTAAACAAAATTAACTATAATATTTAACATTTAATCCTCCCAATCAAAAACGATCATTAACATCCTTAGTACTTAAGCATCCATTTCCAATACCCAAAAATTAATATTCGTTTTTCAAACAATAACAACGCCGTTATATATATTATAAAGAAATATTATAATAATATACGAGATTAATGAATTATAATAAGGAATTCAAAATACTCTAGTATAACGTTAATAAACAAAAGATAATTATAGTAATCCTTTTTAATAATCTAGAAATAATGCGATATTAAATCGTAATAGTTCAAAAGCTATAAACAAATAGATTTAATCAAAGCACTTATAATAATAGTAAAAATTGATATTTTATATATAAATAATAAGAAGGTACAAAAATAGTTATGTTTGTTAACAAAAAACTCGATATTAAGAAATGGACTTTTATTACACCTTTATCGGATTTATACACTTTTATTACTCGAACAAACAATTCAAATTAAAAGATATTTATTTAGATTATTAATATCTACAATTCGATCTCAAATTTATATTGTAGAGCTACCGGATTATTTACTCTATCGGCTATAAAAACCGAGTTAAATAATTATAATGTTCGATATATTATATTAGGAGATTTCAATCTATATTACTCGTTGTGGGAAAAAATTGCAAAACAAATATTAAAAGAATACTTTACTACTTTAATCAATATAATACAATAAACTAACGTTGTTTTAATTATATTGAAAGCATTTAGAATATAGAATAAAAAAACCTTTTTCTTTATTATTAATTTTATATGGATATTATACAATTTAGAATATCTACTAATAAATTGTAGAATTTAAAAGGATTTTAACTTTAATTCAGATTATTTTTTGGTTTAAACAAAATTTAATCTAACCTTTAAAATATTCGAAGCTTTATATAAGTGGTAATGGAAAAAGATGATAAACAAAAACTTTTATAATACTTTTCGCTACAATGCTTTAAACGAAATGCTTATGCTTAATAGTAAATAGGATATAGATTTCTTTTTAAACGATATTCTTTATTGTATAATCAAATCAATCAATAATATAATCCTTAAATCCAAAGTGATGATTTATAATAAACTATATTAGATACTTTAATACTTTGTTTTTATTAAAAAAGCGTAATCACTAAAATATGAATTATTAGCCATTAGTTTCCAAACGATTTGTATAAAATATAATAGGGTATACAAAGCAAAAAAGAGGATAATAAACAAAAAAACGATAATCCATTTTCGAAAGCAATTAGCGAAAGCAATATATATACAAAAAGGGATTTGGGATGCAAAAAGATAAGTTAAAAACAAAAGCTATTTCTCTAAATAAATATTACAATTCCCAAACTTTAAAATAAACGATATTTGGATTATAATAAAATCAGAAAAAGCTTTAGTATTCGCAAACCATTTCTTCGCATTTTTGCTATATATTAATTTAACAAATATTGTTAATTACAATATAAAAAGAAAAAGATATTTATAATTATTAAACAAAAAATAAAATATTGATAAAAATGATATACGTTTTATAATCGTTAAGCTTTTGAATCACAAAGTATCCAGCTCATCCGGACTCATCAATTTTGTTATCAAAAAATCATTTAAAGTTTTCGATCTTCATTTTATACATTTGTTTAATGGATATATCGAGCTAAACTATTTTCCCAAATACTTTAAATAAACGTATATTATTATAATTCTAAAACTAAGCAAAAACAAATTGTTAATAAAGTTTTATCGTTTAATAGCCTTTTTCGATATTTTTAACAAATTGCTAAAGAAACTAATCGTTAACAAAATTTTATATATAGTAAAGATTAATAGATTCCTTTTTATTTACCAAATAAAAACAAGATTTGTATAAAACATTATTGTAATATTAAAATTATTTACTAAACAAATATATATACTTTGGAAATCTTTCCCAAATCAAATGGTTAATCTTTTGAATTTCGATATGGCAAAGGTATTCGACAATGCTTTTTATCTGCGATTGTTACATATTCTACATCAAAAACGAATATCTAAATATTTAATTAATATAATAATCAATTTCTTTATCAATAGATATAGTAATATGCAAATAGACAATTATACAAGTTTTTAATACCCGATATATAATAATATCCTGCAAAAATTGTTGTTAAGCCCGATTTTTTTTTTGTTTTACAATAATGAACTAGTTAAAACCTGCTTTATAATATATCAAAAGGGTAGTATAATAGGATTTGTAAATAATATCAATATCTTGGTGTAAAACGCTATTATTATAAACATTTGCCAGATTTTACAATATATATACAACAAATGCTAGAATTAAACGAAGCGCTACAAAACCAAATTTGCTTTAAAGAAATATTAGCTTTTATATTTTACTAAAAACCCTAAGTAATATAACTTTACTATTTCGATCGTTTTTGATTTTATTATAGTTAATCTATGTATAAGTATTAAAATGTTAAGCTTTTAAATCGATGGATAATTAAAATAGTAAAAATATATAAAAAAGATTAAATACAAACTAATGATCTAGATTTTGATTTTAACGTATATAATATCCTTTATATAAGGAATGATTCTATGTAATATACGATAAATCTATAAAGCAATGGTAATATCGGCTATTATTTATATTTTAACCGTATAATACACATTGAATAAAATAAAGAAAATAAAGAAAAGTATTATTTTAAAGCTTCAAAAACAACAAAATGCTTTTTTTTGATTAGTTTGCAAAGATTTTAAAGTCATTTCTATATTAATTCTTTACGCGAAAACAATATATATTCTTTTGAAACTTTACCTTAATGAACTTTAAACAAGAATAAAATGCAAAATCCAAATAATAGAAATAATAAATCTAATCCGAAATATATACAATAAAATTAAAAGAATAGTTTAAAAATATAAAGAGAAAACAATAAACCCTTTTACTTTTGAAATATTTAAATACAAATAAACTATAAAAAGTATAAAAATCAAAAAGATTTTATTTTATCAAAATAATAATCCAATAATCAATAAATAGATACTTTTTGTACCATTCGTAATAAATTTGATTACAAAAAAAACCCAAAACAATTGATTGAAAGAATGGCAAAATGTATAAAACAAATATATTGAATAAAAAACGTTAGTTTATTGTAATTACAGAATTTAAAAGGCTAAAATAACAATATATAACGAAATGCCAAAAAAAGTTTTATTAATAACATTAGTAATTAAAACAGAAAAGATTGACTTAAAAAGCTTTTTATATAATTACAAAGTATTTAATATCACTTTGAAGTATAATCGATATAGATAAAGAAAATAAACAATAGAATATATATTATTTAAATGCTTAATCTTCGAAATATAATATATAGATTTGCGATATAGCATATATATTACTTTTATTAAACATCTAGTTTGAAATAATTCAACATTCAAAGCAACAACGATATGATTAATAAAAACTGGCCTTTTATTATAGTATAAATTATTTTTAAAAGTATTGATTAATAATATCTAAAATACTACTAAATTATTTGATAAGAAACTATCGCATATTCTATAAACTATTCAAAAACCTATTTAGTTTAATAAATCAATCTTCTATATATCATCAAAAAAGTTTATAGTAATTTTTGTATTCTCAATATTATCGTTAATTTTATTAACAAAGTCATGCTATATACATCAAAAAGCTTATTACAAAAGGTTTAACAATATATTTGAACTTTATACAAATCCAAAAAAATGATAAAACTAAAAGCAATCGATTCGAAAGTTTTTATTTGTTGAACCTGAATAGTTTTAATATCGATAATACTTTTTTCGCGTTATATTTTAGCGATTGCAACGATTATATTCATTACGATCATAAAAAAGATACAATATTACTTCGAAGCAAATATTGGGAAAGCAATCTTTTTATTAATTATTTAAAGCATCTTTTTACAATATTTAATTCCAAACTCTATAATGAAAAGTTTCAAATTCTATTCATTATAATATATAAGAGTAGCAGTATTCTTTGTTTCGTTTGTAATATAAATATTAACGACAAAAAAAGTGCTTTATATAATTTTTATATACTTAATAAAGATTTATAAATATATATATTAGTATTGGCTTTAATAAAAGTATAAGAAAGGTATGTTTATATTTTGATAAAAGGCTTTATTTTTACAATAATGTTTACATTTTTTATATTGATGAATACAAATCAAGTTTGGCTTTATAGTAAGGTTGTATAAACATTTAATACAATATTTTTGAAGTAAAGTTTTAAAGAAATTTTAAAAACGTATTGAAAGCTTATCGCAAGCTTTGTTTTTTTTGAAAAGCATTGTAATAAGATTGTGATAAGATTTGATAGTTAATTTGAAGGAAAAAGAGAAAAATTTATTAATTCAAAGATAAAGCGAACTTTTAATTATATAACTTTTGAAAAGAAAAAAAGAAAATATTAAACAAAAAGTTATTTAACGAAAATAAAGCTATTTATAGAAAAACGCAAATAAGAAATAAAAAAGTGAATAGTAAAACAATGAATAGATGCGTTTTTATAAAAGAACTTTTATAAAAAGTATATAGGTTATAAAAGAAGTACAAAATGAGGGAGATTTATTTTCAAATTCAAATCAGGAGAAAAAAGTATACTTTTTGATTCGTAATAATTATGTAATTCGATATATTAACTTTAATTAACAAAGTAGAATAAAATGTTTTCAATTTGTCGATATTATGGGTTATTAATGTTTAATAAAACGAACAATAGCTATAGGCATTTCGAAGATCTTTTAGAGAATAAAAGGTTGTTTTATAAAAGCTTTTTTTACTTTTTCCTTACAAAACATTTATTATTGTATATATCATAAGCAAATCGCATGGTTAGCGTAGCTATAGCTATAGATAGATCAAATCGATTATGAATTACTACTATATCGATATATTGTACAACTATTAAAACGTTTCTCAACGAAACAATCTTTATTTATAATTTTTGTTTTAGGGTTTCTTAAAGCTTTTGTTTTATTTTTTCAAATTGATTTGTTATTTAAACTTATAGTAATATATTATATTCTTTTTTAAAGAAAATAATCTAAACGTTAAAGAGTTTTTTTATATAATTATGAATCTTTTTTAATAATATATATTGGTTTTCTATAAAGTTATTGATTATCTTTAAAAGTATTAATATCGTTTAAATAATAATTATATAAAATATTGTAATAGAAAGCTTATTGATAAATAAACAAAATTTGCCCGATTTGTTTCTGGATATTATAGTTTAGCGAGAATCTAGATCCGGTGTTAACAAGATCGCCATTTCGATTCCGGGTAAATTAACTTTATAAAGGGGATTTGGGGAGTATTTTAATGATAATCTAATGCGAATTGAGTTTTATTTTCAAAAATTTCAATTGCTTACTTTTTCATGTTTTTTATTTTTTATTTTTTATTTTTTTTTATTTTTTTTTATTTTTTGGTATATAATTAAGATTTGTAATAACTTAGTTTCTAGCAATTGTAATATTTATTAAAAATATAAATAATATTATATAAGTTTGTTTTGTATTATTAGGATTTATAGAATAAATTGTTTATTAATATTGTATTAACCATTTTCGAGAAAGTTAAAACTAGCACTAAAGATAATATTTTCTTTTCTTTTACATTATATTGAATTAATTAAAACGAATAATCGATTTTTAAGTTTAGTTTTGTATTATTAACTTTTAATTATAAAATGAATTTTTATTGCAAAAAATTCTTTTTGTTTTTGTTAATTATATTTGTATAAATATTATATATTATGATTTAATGGGTTAGTTTTTTAATTTTAATATTAAGGAAAAAGTAATAGAATTATTTTGAGTTATTTGCGATTATATTGTATTCTTTTTTAATCTTTGTAATAATTGTAAATTTAATATTTATTATTCTATATATATTTATCGTTTAAATTGTAAAGATAATAAGATTGATTTGAGTAATAAGTTTTTTGTTTATTATTTCTTTTAAAGTTTCAATTTCTATTGGATCGATTTGGATCTTATAATTATTAAAACTATAAGCTAATATAAATTTATAGATTAAGCTTTATATATTAATATATTGTATAATTGTTAAAGCATTCTTTAGCGAAACAATTTTTATTTATGATTTTTATTTCGGGGTTTTTTAAAGCTTTCGCTTTATTCTTTCAAATCGGTTTGCTATTTAGATTTATAGCAGCGTATTATGCTTTTTTTTGAAGAAAATAATTTAAACATTGAAAAGTTTTTTTGTATAGTTATAGATCGTTTTTAATAATATACGTTGATTTTTTGTAGAGTTATCGATTGTTTTCAAAAGTATTAATATTGTTTAAATAATGATTATATAAAATATTACAATGAGAGATTTATTAATAAATAAACAAAATTTATTTGGTTTGCTTTTGAATATTGTAGTTTAACAAGAATTTAGATTCAATATCAACGAAATCGCTATTTCGATTCCGAGTGAACTAACTTTATAGAAAGGATTCGGGTAATATTTTGATGATAATTTGATGCGAATTAGGTTTTATTTTCGAAAATTTCAATTGCTCACTTTTTCATGTTTTTTGCCAATTACAATAACTACCTCATTTCGAATAAATATCCATCAATATTAAAAATTGATACTTATTTTTGTTACGGAATACAATAATTAATAACTATTATAATAACAAACTAATAAAAATAATAGATTTTAATTTAAAACTTTTAATTTTTATTTAAAAACCTTCGAAAGAAATACTTTAATCGAATTAAATAAAATGTTTTATATTATCAATCCAAAAGAATTAGAATTAATATTTTAAAGAAAAGTAAAGCCATTAAAATTAATTATACTATAATGATTAGCAAATATTTAAAAACCTATAAAAAAAAAATTAATTTAGAATTTGAAATTAAACAATATAAAACAATAACAAATAATAATAAAAATGATACAAAAAGAATTCTCAAATTATTATCGATTTATATTAATGAATATAAATAACCAAGATATACAACAAACTATTACAAAAAATTATTAAACAAATTAATAAAGTATAAAAAAGCCAAAAATGAACGATATTAATAATCCAGAATTTCAAGAATTAGTACTATTCGGGATATTGAATAACAAAAAATATTGTATAATAAAAGCAATATTCTACAAAATAATGATTAAAAAAAATATATTAAAGATAAATCCTTTAATACAAATCCAAAAACAAATTGTAATCGAATAAAAGAATAAAGATAAAAAATCGTTAAGTAATGCGAAAATGGAATAAATTGGATTTAAGAATAAAATTGAAGAATTATCAAAAAAAGAATTAATAAACGAAAATAAGAAACCAAAAAAGAGAAAAAGAATATTTAGATTAAACGAAATTGAAAATAAGTATAAAAAAAAAAGAATATATTATTAATTGTATAAAAAAATATAATCGAAAACAAAAATGAATTATCAAAAAATATTGATAAAAATATCCAAAACAAAATCTTTAATCAAATATAATTAAAAAATGTAGAATTTGAACATTATATATTAAAAAATAAAGAAAAGTTAATAAATATTAATATAGAAAATTTGAAGAAGAAAATAAATGATTTGTTGAAATTAGCAAACGAATATTGCAATATAAACAAAAACAAGTTTTTAAACGAAATTTTTGTTAACCATTGGAATTCCGCAATAAGTATTAAAAACAAACCAAGGATCCCGAAAAGAAATATAAACTAAATAATAATAAAATACAAAGTATTTATTAAAAATTGTTATTTAATTAGAAAACAAAAATAAATAAATAAAGAAAATAAAAAACTATTGAAAATAAGCTTTCTAATAAAACTATTATATTAACAAACAAAAACAAACATATTCTTAAAAATCCGATCAAAAGTATTAAGCTTTATTATCAACTTCGCTAATTAACGATTACAATATTATTAAAACAACAATATACGCTTAAACGAAAATCAAATATATACAAAATAGTTCTATATAGTATTTCAGACTTATAACGAGAAATTACAAATCGAATACAATTTAACAAATAAATTAATGATAATTTGATTGGCTAGAATTCGTTTTTACAAATAGTATACATTATAATCCGCAACATTTTATAACAAATTAATAAACTATTATATATTACCAAAAAAAAAAGATTTATTCTATTAATACTAATGAGAATATATAAACAAATATTTGGTTTAACTATAGAATTAATAATAATAAATATAATAGCAATGGATATAATCCAAGATATAATATATATAAACAAATTAAATACAAAAAGAAGATTATATCCTATTAAAGATATAGTAAATCTTAATTTAAAAAAAAGTAATAAAATAAAAGTCTTAAGATTTTTTGAAAAAATGTTAAAAAAAAGAAACTAATAAACAAATAAAACCAAAATAAAACTATAAGCAAAACTAAAAGAAAAAAAAGAAAAAACAATTGAAAAAAGAAATAAAAGTATTTTTATAAAATATTATTATATAATTGAGAAAAAGAAATATAATAAAGGAAAAAGAAAACGAAAAATCAATAAAGACGTAAATTATAAAAAGGGAATAATATTAAAAGCTATTATATAGAACTTTAGATTCATACACTATATTAAGCTAAACAAATAAGTAGAATCCCTTTCGGGATTCTATTTAAACTTCTTCATAGAAATCTACCATTTCTACTCGATCTCTAGTTTAGCACTCCGTGATAATGTTTATATCTTTTTTTAGAAATTTAATATTTTACAATTATATTGTATCGCGATACAAAAGCTTTTTTAACGCTTTTCGAAATTAAGATTAAACTTTTTATTATAAATCAAAAATCCAGGGTAAATCAATTGTTCTGTAAAGATATCAACTTTTTATTCAAAATTAAAGATCTATATTATTCAAAGTTTTTTCTTTTCAATTATATCCTTTTGTATAAAATACTATTATATATTAATATATTTAACTTTATTATAAAACTTATTTTTTTGCATTTAATTAATACTACTTTTGTTATTGCAATATAATATAAATATAAATGATTTTGAAAAAGTTCGTTCTTTTAAATCAACAACAAATTTTTCGAGCTATACAATCTTTTTTGTATTTTTATTTGCAATTATAATCTCAACTTTCATTATACAAAATGCTATAGATTTTTATTTGTTTAAAAACTATAGTAATAATTCATAATCGATTTGATCTATTTATAGCTATAACTACGTTGATCATGCGATTTGCTTATGATATATATAATAATAGATATATTATAAGGAAAAAATAGAAAAAGCTTTTATAAAACAATCTTCTATTCTTTGAAAGATCTTTAAAATATTTATAGCTATTATTCATTCTATTAAACATTAATAATCTATAATATCAATAAATTAAAGATATTCTATTTTGTTTTGTTAATTAGAATTAGTATATCGAATTGTATAATCATTACGAATCAAAAAGTATGCTTTCTTTTTTTAATTTGAATTTGAAAATAGGTTTTCTTTTATTTATATTCTTTTTATATCCTTTGCGTTTTTTATAAAAGTTTTTCTATAAAAACATATTTATTTATTGTTTTATTATTTACTTTTTTATTTTTTATTTGTATTTTTTTATAAATAACTTTATTTTCGTTAAATAATTTTTTGTTTAATATTTTCTTTTTTTTCTTTCAAAAACTATATAATCAAAAGTTTGCTTTATTTTTGAATTAATAAATTCTTTTTTTATTCTTTCAAATTAATTATTAAATTTTATTACGATTTTATTACAATGCTCTTCAAAAAAAACAAAGTTCGCGATAAGCTTTCGATACATTCTTAAGATCCTTTTAAAACTTTACTTCAAGAATATTATATTAAATGTTTATATAACCTTGTTATAAAGCCAAATCTAATCTATATTCGTTAATATAAAAAGTATAAATATTGTTGCAAAAGTAAAGCTTTTTACTAAAATGTAAATATACTTTTTTTATACCCTTATTAAAGTTGATATTAATGTATATATTTATAAATCTCTATTAAATATATGGAAATTGTACAAAATGCTTTATCTACTATTAATATTTATATTGCAAACGAAATGAAGAATACTATTACTTTTGTATATTATAATAAATAAAATCTAGAGTTTTTTATTGCGAAGTTTGAAGTTAAACATTATAAGAAAATGCTTTAAACAATTAATAAAAAGATTGTTTTCCTAGTATTTGCTTTAAAACAATATTGTACTCTTTTCGTAGTTGTAATAAATGCAATCATTACAATTGTTAAAGTACAATGTAAAAAAAGTGTTATTAATATTAAAGCTATTCAAATTCAATAAACAAAAGTTTTCGAATCGATTGCTTTTAGTTTCATAATTTTTTTGGATTTATATAAAGCTTAAATATATTATCGGATTTTGTACAATAAGCTTTTTGATATATATAATATAACTTTATTAATAAAGTTAACAATAATGCCGAAAATGCGAAGATTATCGTTAGTTTTTTTGATAATATATAAAAGATTGATTTATTAAATAAAATAGGTTTTTAGGTAATTTGTAAAGTATATAATGGTTTTTTGTTGAATAATTTAATAATATCTTAAACATTATTAATCGATACTTTTAAAGATAATCTATATTGTAATAAAAAGCTAGTTTTTATTAATTATATCATTATTATTTTGAATATCGAATTATTTCAAATTAAATATTTAATAAAGAAGATATATATATTATATTATAAATCTATACGCTATATTTCAAAGATTGAATATTTAAATAGTATATATTCTATTGTTTATCTTCTTTATTTATAACAATTGCATTTCGAAATAATATTAAGGATTTTGCAATTGTAAAAAAAATCTTTCAAACCAATTTTCTTTGTTTTAATTGTTAAAACTATTAATAAAACCTTTTTCAATATTTTATTATATATTATTATTTTAATCTTTTTAATTTTATAATTGCAATAAACCAGCATTCTTTATTCAATATATTTGTTTTTAATATTTTACTATTCTTTTAATCAATTGTTTTGGGTTTTTTGTATAATCTTATCAATCGCAAATAATACGAAAAGTATTTGTTTATTAATTATTGAATTATAGTTTTGATAAATCGAAACTTTTTTGATTTCTATGCTTTTTATGGTTTATTCGTATTTAAATATATCAAAAGTAAAAAGGTTTATTGTTTTTCCTTTTCGCTTTTAAATTATTTTTTTAATTTTATTGTATACATTTCGAATTAAGTTTATTATTTTTATTGTTTGGATTCTATATTTCGTTTTCGTTTAAAATTTATCGAAATAGAGTTTTAAAAGGATATATATTATCTTTATATAAAAGATTAGTATAAAAATGGCTTTAAAGTTTTTGCAAATTAATCGAAAAAAAGCATTTTATTGTTTTTGAAGCTTTAAAATAATGCTTTTCCTTATCTTTTTTATTTCATTTAATATATATTATATAACTAAAATATAAATAATAGCCGGTATTATTATTGCTTTATAAACTTATCGAATATTATATAGATTCATTTTTTATATAAAGAATATTATTTGTATTAAAGCTAATATTTGAATTATTAATTTGTATTCGATTTTCTTTATATATTTTTGCTATTTTAGTTGTTTATCGATTTAAAGGCCTAATATTTTGATGTTAATGTATAAGTTAACCGTAATAGTATCGAAAGCGATTAAAATTGTAAAATTATATTGTTTCAAGTTTCTAATAAAGTATAAAAGCTAATATTTCATTAAGGCAAATTTGGTTTTATATTGTTTTGTTTAATCCTGATATTTGTTGTATATATATTGTAGGATTTGATAAATGTTTATAATAATAATACTTTATATTAAAATATTAATATTATTTATAAACCCGATTATACTACCTTTTTAGTATATTATAAAGTAAATTTCGATTAATTCGTTATTATAAAATAAAAAAAAAAACAAGCTTAATAATAATCTTTGTAGAATCCTATTGTATATTAATCGTTATAAGTTTATATAATTATTTATTTATATATTATTATATTTATTAATAAAAAAACTAATTATTATATTAATTAAGTATTTTAATATATTTTTTTGATGTAAAATATATAATAGTTGCGGATAGAAAATGTTATCGAATGTATTTGCTATATCGAGATTTAAAAGATTAACTATTTGGTTTGAGAAAGATTTCCAAAGTATATATATTTGTTTAATAATTAGCTTTAATATTATAATAATATTCTATATCGATTTCGTTTCTATTTAATAAACAAAAAGAAATCCATTAGTTTTTGTTATATATAAGATTTTGTTAACGATTAATTTCTTTAATAGTTTATTAAAAATGTTTAAAAAAGCTATCGAATAATATAACTTTATTAACGATTTATCTTTACTTAGCTTTAAGATTATAACAATATATATTTGTTTAAAGTATTTGAAGAAATAGTTTAATTCAATATATTCTTTAAATAAATATATAAAATAAAGATTAAGAACTTTAAATAATTTCTTAATTGCAAAGTTAATAAATCCAGATAAGCTAAAAGCTTTATAATTCGATAGCTTCGATATTGCAAAATGTATATTATTCTTATTAATTTCCTATTTTTTATTTAACGATTGTAAATATCTTTTTCTTTTTATATTATAATCAACAATATCTATTCAGTTAATATATAACAAAAATACAAAAAAGTGATTTATAAATATTAAAATCTTTTTTTCTTTTATTGTAATTCAATTATTATTCATTTTAAAGTTTAGGAATTGTAATATTTGTTTAAAAAAATGATTTTTGTTTTTTGTTTTTTGTTTATCTTTTTATATCTTAAATTCCTTTTTGCGTATATATCGTTTTTATTAATTATTTTCGAAAATAAATTGTTGCTTTTTTGTTTATTAATTTCTTTTTTGCTTTATAAACTTTATTATATTCTATATAAATTGCTAATAAATCGATGATTAATAATTCTTGTTTTAATAATCGCGTTTTTTTAATAAAAACAAAGTATTAAAATGTTTAATACAGTTTATTATAAATCATTATTTTAAATTTGGGGATTGTATTATCGATCGATTTAATTATATAATAAAGAATTTCGTTTAAAAAAAGATTTATATCTTATTCGTTTTCAAATATAAATAAATTATTTAAAGCATTACAACAAAAAGCATTATAAAAGTTTTTCTTTATCATCTTTTTTCATTGTTATTTATATAAAGCTTTAAACGTTTTAAAGATTAAGTTAAGTTTTGTTTAAATCAAAAAATGATTTAAATCGAAGTTTAATTCTTTTATAATTTCGCAATTTGTTAATAAATGTTCTAAATTATATAATATTTATATAAAGTTGATAATAAAGAAAAAAATCTCTTTATTTTATATTTTGGATACTTTCGATATAATTAAAACAATATTAGCTTATTATATTATATTGATTAAAGTAATGAAGTATTCTTTCAATATTTGTTTTGCGATTTCTTTTTATAATGAATAATATAAATTGAAATCTTTTAAAACAATATATTAAATGTTTTAATTATCTAACTCGATTTTTATAATTAGCAAAATAAATAATCCAATAGCTTTATAATATAAGTTTGGAATCGGGTTATAGATATTAATGATTTGAATAGATATCTTTTAATTTAAATCGTTTGTTCGGATTGTAAAAGTATATAGATCCAATATAAATATAATAAAGATCCAATTTTTTATATCGAATCTTTTATTAATAAATATAATTATTTTTGTGTTTTTTTATTGTTTATATATAAAATGCTAGTTTTTATTATTATTATAAATACTTTAATTAAATCTATTTATTCATAATTTTTAAATTATTATAATTTGATATTGCATTATTTTCGAATTATTAAAAAGAGTTATTATAATTATCTTTTGTTTATTAACATTGTATTATAATATTGTAAATTCTTTGTTATAATTTATTAATCCCGAGTATTATTATAGCGTTTTTTTATAATATATATAACAATATTGTTATTATTTAAAAAGCAAATATGAATTTTTAAGTATTGAAAATGAATACTTAAGTATTAAAGATATTAATAATTGCTTTCGATTGAAAGGATTAAGTATTAAATACTAAGATTAATTTTATTTAATATAGAATCGAATAAAAAGGCATTCTTTTTATTGTTTTTCTTTTTTTATTCGAAGCGTTTTGTAAAGCGGAAAAAGTGAAGTTGAAAAAAAATGGATTTGCGAAAAGTAATTATTTGTTTTCTTTTATTGCGAATTTGTTTGGTATATATAATACTATTTTTTTTGCTTAAACAAATTTATTGTTTAGTTTTCAATAGTTAAATCTATTTTATATACGATAATTGCTTTTACAATTGATACATTTCCATTCTTTTTTATATTTAAAGTTTTCTTTGAGTATATATCTATTCGATAATCTTTTGTATAATTGTTATATATTGTTTTCTTTATATATAATTAAGATTTATAATAATTTAATTCTTAATAATTATAATATCTATTAAAAGCGTAAATAGTATTATATAAGTTTGTTTTGTATTATTAAGATTTATAAAATAAACTATTTATTAATATCGCGTTGATTATTTTTAAGGAAATTAAAACCAATATTAAAAATAATATTTTTTTCTCTTTTATATTATATCGAATTAATCAAAACGAATGATCGATTTTTAAGCTTAGTTTTGTATTATCGATCTTTAATTGTAAAATGAACTTTCGCTGCAAAAAATTCTTTTCGTTTTTGCTAATTATATTTATACGAATATTATATATTATGATTTGATGGGTTAGTTTTTTGACTTTAATGTTAAAGAAAAGATAATAAAGCCATTCTAGATTATTTGCGATTATATTGTATTTCTCTTTAGTTTTTGTAACAATTATAAACTTAATATCTATTATTTTATATATATTTATTATCTAAATTGTAAAAATAATAAAATTGATTTGAATAATAAATTCTTTGTTTATCATTTCTTTTATAATTTCAATTTCTATTGAATTGATTTGAACTTTATAATTATTGAAACTATAAATTAATATAGATTTATAAATCAAGTTTTATATATCGATATATTGTATAATTATCAAAGCGTTTTTTAGCGAAACTATCTTTGTTTATAATTTTTGTTTCGAGATTTCTTAAAGTTTTTATTTTATTCTTTTAAATCGATTTGTTATTTAAGCTTATAACAATATATTATATTTTCTTTTAAAAAGAATAATTTAAATATTAAAAAGTTTTTTTGTATAATTATAAATCGTTTTCAATAATATATATTGATTCTTTGTAAAGTTATCAATTGTTTTTAAAAATATTAATATCGTTTAAATAATAATTATATAAAATATTGCAATAAAAAACTTATTGATAAATAAGCAAAGTTTATTTGGTTTGTTTTCGAATATTGTAGTTTAATAAGAATCTAAATCCAATATTAGCGAAATCGCTATTTCAATTCCAAATGAATTGATTTTATAAAAGGGATTCGGATAATATTCTAATGATAATCTGATGCGAATTGGGTCTTATTTTCAAAAATTTTAATTGCTCACTTTTTCATGTTTTCTTATATATTAGTATTAATATATAAAGTATTAATAATAATAATAATAGTCTACAAAAAAAAAGAATAATTACTTATATTAATAATTATTCAATAAATAAAAATCATTTAAATACTAATACTATTATTCGTTTATTAATAAAACAAAAATTGTAGAATTAATAGTATTATTAATTATTATTTAAACTAATATATATAAAAAGAATAACAAAGAGAAACTAAACAAAATGAATATAATATTACTAATAGTATTAGTAAAAACAAATGAAATTATATTTTATAAACAAATATTGTTTTGCGATAATAACAATATAATAAAATAAAAAATAAAAAATAATAGTTTAGCGATAATAATGATATAATAATAATAAACAAAAGAAAAATAATAGTTTAGTAATAATAATAATATAATAATAAATAAAGAAAAAAGGCTCTTTTGAAAATAATAATAAAATTAAAAAAAAAGTGATTTTGTAAAAAGAAATAAAATTAATTGTTATTATCGAATTCGTTAAACTTTTATTCTAACTTTTCTTTTGATCCTTCGCCGGATCCAAAACCCAACTCAGAATTTGATTTAAAATCGAATTTGGCGTTTGATTTAAACTCACCCAAATCATTTAATATCTTTATATTAATAACCTTTTTTATATTATAATTATTTTTATTTATCATTACGTTTTTATTATATAATATTTATAAAATCGCAAGAACAAATTCAAATGATATTAATGATACAAAATTCAGATTCTTTAATTGATTATTTAAGTTTTTGATTAATTTTTCTTTATATAAATACTATATCGCAACTTTATATTTTGTTATTAATAATTTATAATTCTTATAATTTTTGTTCTTTCAAATATAAATAAAGAATTCAATTATTGCTTTAAATAAAACTTTCAATAAATTAATTTATATCTATCGATTTTGGAATGAATTAATAATAGAAAATTCAAAATTTTTAATATTAAAAGTTTGATCTATATAACGAATGTAACCCAAAACTTGCTTTTCGTTACCTTTGTTAAAAAGTATATCAAACATTATCGAATAATAATAATATATTTATAAATTATATTCAATCAAACTAATATAAAAACCTTTAATAAAACATTTTGTTTTTTTGAATTTGTAAAAATTAATAATTAATTTGTTTCGATTATTTATATTCAATTTTGATATATAACAAATAATAATAACTTTCATTGTTTATAAAATAATATTAAGAAATATTTATATAATTAATAATAAATATCAGATTATAATCTTTTTGTTATAAAAAATAATAAATTTTATTATTATTTTTAACAAAATATAAAGTTTTGAAAAACCTTAACAAATTATTGCTAATTATCCTTTAATATCTATTTTGTTAAAAAAATCAAATAGAGTATTTCCTATATCTATAGCAATATAGAATTATTTGATCAAAATGTATAAAAATTGAATTAAACTTTTCTATATTGCAATATCTTTTAATTTGAACAACTTTTTAATATAATAAAATTCGATCCAAAAAGAAAACAAAATCAAATATTTATTATATTTCCGATTTCAAATAACACTACCAATGAACAATACTATAATCAATTTGCAATTAGATTTAATAACGAAATCATTATATTATACATTTTTTTGTTAATCGAAAATATAAATAATACAATGTATATAATAATCGACGATATATATAATAATCTTTTAATCGAGAAATTAAAGGTTAAAAAACGCATATATATATCTAATTATAATTTCCAATCATATTTTAACCAAATAAATTCCGATTAATTTTAAATCTTTTTTATTGTTTATTATTTATCTTTTAATAATTTTAATAATGTATTATAAAACAATAATAAAATATATATTAAAAAGTTTATAAGGATTTATTATAGTATTAATACTTTATTTCGCAAAGTTTTCGTTTATTTATATATTATTATCCGTTTTCATTAATTTTATATATTCATCAAAATCTTCAATCCAATTGGAAAATATAATAATCATTGTTATTAATATAAAACAAGGTTTTAACTATATAACAATCTTATACAATATAGTATTAATATTTTTAAAGATATAGATTTTATTAATAATAATAAATTCAAATAATCCTTTAAAATTATAAACTTAATCCAAATTGTTTATAAATAATATCGAATTCGCTTATATAAATATATAAAAGTGTTTATTTATATAAAAACTTTTTAAAACAAAAGAATTATAACAAATACACAATATAATAATTAATATAATGATTCTTATATAAAAGTTTCTTTTTGCTTTATTAAAAATCTTATATATACAAATTAACTTTTTTTATATTTTTCCATAATAACTATTTATAGATTAATATTTATCGCTATAATGAATAAATATCATAAAGTTCTTTATAATTCAATTGATTTTTAATATTTATTATTCAATTAATTCGAGCAGTATTATCAGCATTTTTGGTATAACTAATAATGAATTAATAAACTTATCGAAAACTTCGAATGAATTTTCATTAATATTTAAAAAAGGATTTTCATTTTGTATTCATATTTATTCTCAGTTTTTATATTATTGCTTTAAAGTATTATATTGTTTTCGCAAATAATTATATAATAAAAGTTCTTTATTGCATTAATTTTATATTTATAATAAGATTAATATTAATATTCTATTTATATAAAACTAATATATATAATAATTAATCCAAATCCAAAATTCGATTATTTTTAATATTTTACTTAAACCAATTACATTTACTAATAAACAAATTTTAATTAATAGATTATATAATATACAAATAATTTATTGAATTCTAATAACTTGCCAATTTTCAAATCGAAAAATGAATTTATTAATTGAAAATTAAAAACGATTTAGATTAAAATTAAAAAATTGATAATCTACAATATATCCCATAAATTGATAATTTGGATTATCGAATAACGCTTCCAATTTAGCTATATTATCGATAACTTTCAAAAAAGAAATAATAAAATTGAATAAAGTTTTTTTATTGATTAAAACCTTGATTTCTTGGTTTTGTAATACACTTTTTGTATTTATATCTTAAACATTATCATTTATATTTCTGATAATACTTAATATAAGTTTTTCCAATATCAATTTATTATTAAAATAAGCCAAAATAACTTAAATACTTAAATATTGATTAAAAACATGAAAAAGTAAGCAATTGAAATTTTTGAAAATAAGACTCAATTCGCATCAAATTATCATCAGAATATTCTCCGAATCCCCCCTATAAAATCAATTCATTTGGAATCGAAATAGCAACTTCGCTAACGCTGGATTTAGATTCCCGTTAAACTATAATATCCAGAAATAAATTAAACAAATTTTGTTTATTTATTAATAAATTTTTTGTTATAATATCTTATATAATTATTATTTAAACGATATCAACATTTTTAAAGATAATCGATAATTTTACAAAAAACTAATATACTTTATTAAAAACGATTTATAATTATATAAAAAAACTTTTTAATGTTTAAATTATTTTTTTCAAAGAAGAATATAGTATATTGCTATAAGCTTAAATAGCAAATCAATTCGAAAAAATAAAGCGAAAGCTTTAAAAAACTTTAAAATAGAAATTATAAGCAAAGATTGCTTTATTAAAGAACGTTTTAACAATTATATAATATATTAATATATAAAGTTTAATTTATAAATTTGTATTAGTTTATAGTTTCAACAATTATAAAGTTCAAATCGATTTAATAAAAATTGGAATTTTAAAAAAAACAATAAATAAAGAATTTATTATTCAAATCAATTTTATCATTTTTATAACTTAAACGATAAATATATATAAAATAACAAATACTAGATTTATAATTATTATAAAAACTAAAAAGAAATATAATGCGATTGCAAGTAACCTAGAATAACTTTATTATCTTTTCTTTAACGCTAAAGCCAAAAAACCAATTTATCAAATTATAATATATAATATTTGTATAAATATAATTAACAAAAACAAAAAAGATCTTTTACAACAAAAGTTTATTTTACAATTGAAAATCGATAATATAAAACTAAACTTAAAAATCGATTATTCGTTTTGGTTAATTCAATATAATATAAAAAAAAAAAGATATTATTTTTAGTATTAGCTTTAATCTTTTCGAAAATAGTTAATATAGTATTAGTAAACAATTTATTCTATAAATCCCAATGGTACAAAACAAGCTTATATAATACCATTTACATTTTTAACAAATATTACAATTACTAAAAACTAAATTATTATAGATTTCAATCATATACAAAAAAAACAATATACAACAATTATACAAAAAATCATCGAATAAATATATATTTGAAAAAAAACCTTAAATATAAAAAAGAATGGAAATGTATTAATTGCAAAAGTAATTATTGTATATAGAATAAATTTAATTGCCGAAAATTAAGCAATAAATTTGCTTAAACAAAAAAGATAGTATTATATATATCAAACAAATTCGTAATAAAAGAAAATAAACAATTACTTTTTGCAAATCTATTTTTGTTTAACTTTATTTTCTTTGCTTTACAAAACGCTTCAAACAAAAAAAGGAAAACAATAAAAAAAACGCTTTTTCATTTGATTTTATATTAAATAAGATTAATCATAATATTTAATACTTAATCCTTTTAATTAAAAGCGATCATTAGCATTTTTAGTATTTAAACATTCATTTTCAATACTCAAAAGTTAATATTTGTTTTCCAAATAATAACGACGCCGCTATATATATTATAAAAAAACATTACAATAATATGCGAGATTAATGAATTATAATAAAGAATTCAAAATACTATAATATAATATTAATAAACAAAAAACAATTATAATAACCTTTTTTAATAACCCAGAAATAATGCGATATCAAATTATAACAATTCAAAAATTATAGACAAATAGATTCAATTAAAGCATTTATAATAATAGTAAAAATTAGCATTTTATATATAAACAATAAAAAGGCATAAAAGTAGCTATATTTATTAACAAAAGATTCGATATTAAAGAATAGATTTTTATTACATTTATATTGGATTTATACATTTTTATTATTCGAATAAACGATTTAAATCAAAAGATATCTATTTAGATTACTAATATCTATAATCCGATCCTAAACTTACGTTATAGGGCTATTGAATCATTCACTTTGCCGGCTATAGAAATCGAGCTAAACAATTATAATATTCGATATATTGTATTAAAAGATTTCAATCTATATCATTCGTTGTAAAAAGAAATCGCAAAATAAATATTGGAAAAATATTTTACCACTTTAATCAATATAATACAATGGGCTAATATTGTTTTAATCATATCGAAAATATTCAAAATATAGAACAAAAGGATTTTCTTCTCTATTATCGATTTTATATAGATATTATATAATTTAGAATATCTACTAATAAACTGTAAAGTTCAAAAGAATTTTAACTTTGGTTTAAATCATTTTTCAATTTAAACAAAACTTAATTTAACCTTTAAAACATTTGAAGCTTTATATAAATAATAATAGAAAAAGATAATAAATAAGAACTTTTATAATACTTTTCATTATAACGCTTTAAACAAAATGTTTATATTCAATAACAAACAAAATATAAATCTTTTTTTAAACAATATCCTTTATTATATAACCAAATCGATCGATAATACAATCTTCAAATCCAAAGTAACGATTTATAGTAAACTATATTAAATACTTTAATATTTTGCTTTTGTTAAAAAAACGCAATTATTAAAATATGAACTATTAACTATCGGCTCTCCGACAATTTGTATAGAATATAACAAAATATACAAAGCGAAAAAAAGGATAATAAGCAAAGAAACGATAATCCATTTTCGAAAGCAATTAACGAAAACGATATATATATAAAAAGGGATTTGAAATATAAAAAGATAAATTAAAAACAAAAACTATTTTTTTAAACAAATATTACAATTCTCAAACTTTAAAATAAGCGATATTTGAATTATAATAAAATCAAAAAAGGCTTCAATATTTGTAAACCATTTTTTTGTATTCTTGTTATATATTGATTTAACAAACATCGCTAATTACAATATAAAAAAAAAAGATATTTATAATTATTAAACAAAAAATAAAATATTAACAAAAATAATATATATTTTACAATCGCTAAGCTTCCGAATTACAAAGTATTTAGTTTATTTAAACTTATCAATTTCGCTATCAAGAAATCATTTAAAATTCTCGATTTCTACTTTATATATTTATTCAACAAATATATTAAGTTAAACTATTTTCTTAGATACTTTAAACAAACGTATACTATTATAATTCTAAAACTAAGCAAAAACAAATCGCTAATAAAGTTTTATTATTAATAGTTTTTTTCGATATTTTTGACAAATTGTTAAAAAAATTAATTATCAACAAAATCTTATATATAATAAAGATTAATAAACTTCTTTTTATTTATTGAATAAAAACGAAACTTATATAAAACATTATTATAATATTAAAACTACTTATTGAACAAATATATATGCTTTAGAAATCTTTTTCAAATCAAATAACTAATCTTTTGAATCTCGATATAGCAAGAATATTTGACAACGCTTTTTACTCATAATTATTATATATCCTATACCAAAAACGAATACTCAAATATTTAATCAATATAATAACCAATTTCTTTATTAACAAATATAATAATATACAAATAAACAATTATATAAGCTTTTAATGTTTAACATATAATAATATCTTGTAAAGATTATTACTAAACCCAATTCTTTTTTTGTTTTATAATAACGAATTGATCGAAATTTGTTTTATAATATATTAAAAGGGTAATACAATAGGATTTGTAAATAATATCAATATCTTAGTGTAAAACGTTATTATTATAAATATTTGTTAAACTTTACAATATATATACAATAAATACTAGGATTAAGCGAAACGTTACAAAGCCAAATTTGCTTTAAAGAAATATCAATTTCTATATTTTACTAGAAACTTTAAGCGATATAATTTTATCGCTTTAATTGCTTTTGATTCCATTATAATCAACTTATATATAAATATCAAAATGTTAAACTTTCAAATTAACAAATAACTAAAATAACAAAAATATATAAAAAAAATCGAATACAAATTGATGATTTAGACTTTGATTTTAATATATACAATATCCTTTATATAAGGAATAACTTTATGTAATGTATAATAAGTTTACAAAGCAATAATAATGTCGATTATTATTTATACTTTAGCCATATAGTATATATCGAGTAAAATAAAGAAAATAAGGAAAAGTATTACTTTAAAACTTCAAAAACAATAAAATACTTTTTTTCGATTAGTTTACGAAAGCTTTAAAGCTATTTCTATACTAATCTTTTATACAAAAACAATATACATTTCTTTAAAACTTTATTTTAATAAACTTTAAGCAAAAACGAGATATAAAATCCAAGCAATAGAAATAATAGATTTAATTCGAAACGTATACAATAAAATTAAAAGAATAATTCGAAAGTATAAAGAAAAGGTAATAAACCCCTTTACTTTTGGAATACTTAAATACAAATAAACTATAAAAAATATAAAGATCAAAAAGGTTTTGTTTTATTAAAATAATAATCCGATAATTAACAAATAGATATTTTTTGTACTATTTGCAATAGATTTGATTATATAAAAAACCCAAAACAATTAGTTAAAAGAATAGCAAAGTATATAAAACAAATATATTAAATAAAGAACGTTAATCTATTGCAATCACAAAATTCAAAAGGTTAAAATAACAATATACAACAAAATGCTAAAAGGGATTTTATTAATAATATTAACAATTAAAATAAAAAAGATTGATTTAAAAGATTTTTTATATAATTATAAAATATCCAATATTATTCCAAAATATAATCGATATAAATGGAAAAAACAAATAACAAAATATATACTATTTAAATGTTTAATCTTCGAAATATAACATACAGATCTATAATATAGTATATATATTACTTTCGTTAAACACTTAATTTGGAACAATTCGATATTTAAAGCAATAGCGATATAACTAATGAAAATTGGCTTTTTATTACAGTATAGATTATCTTTAGAAATATCGATTGATAATATTTAAAATATTATTAAATTATTTAATAAGAAATCATTATATACTCTACAAATTACCCAAAAACCCATTTAGTTTAATAAATCAATCCCTTATATATCATCAAAAAAGTTCGCGATAACCTTTACATCTTTAATATTATTATTAATTTTATTAATAAAGTTATACTATATATATTAAAAAGCCTATTGCAAAAAATCCGGCAATATATTTAAGTTTTATATAAATTCAAAAAAGTGATAAAATTAGAAGTAATTGATTCAAAAGCTTTTGTTTATCGAATCCAAATAGCTTCAATATCGATAATATCTTTTTCGCATTATACTTTAACGATTATAACAATTGCATTTATTACAATTACAAAAAGAGTACAATATTATTTCGGGGTAAACATCGAAAAAACAATCTCTTTATTAATTGTTTAAAGTATCTTTTTACAATGCTTAACTTTAAACTTTGTAATAAAAAGTTTTAGATTCTATTTATCATAATATGCAAAAGTAGCGGCATTCTTCGTTTCGCTTATAATATAAATATTAATAACAAAAAAAGCGTTTTGTACAATTTCTATATATCCAATAGGGATTTACAAATATATATATTAATATTGGTTTTAACAAAAGTATAAAAAAAGTACGTTTATATTCTAATAAAAAGCTTTATTTTTGCAATAATATTTATACTTTTTGTATTAGCGAATATAGATTAAATTTGGTTTTATAGCAAGGTTATATAAACATTTAATATAATATTTTCAAAGTAAAGCTTCGAAAGGATTTTGGAAATATGCCGGAAGTTTATTGTAAGCTTTGTTTTTTTTGAGGGGCATTGTAATAAAATTGTAATGAGATTTAATGGCTAATTTGAGGGAAAGAGAAAAGGATTTATTAATTTAAAAATAAAGCGAACTTTTGATTATATAGCTTTTAAAAAGAAAAAAAAGAAAATATTAAATAAAAAGTTATTTAACGAAAATAAAGCTATTTATAGAAAAATGCAAATAAAGAGTAAAAAAATGAATAGCAAAATAATGAATAAATATGCTTTTATAAAAAAACTCTTATAAAAAACATATAAATTACAAAAAGAATGCGAAATAAAAAAGATTTACTTTTAAATCCAAACCAAAAAAAGAAAGTATACTTTTTGATTTGTAATGATTATATAATTCGATATATTAACTTTAATTAATAAAGTAAAATAAAATGTTTTCAATTTGTCGATATTACAAATTATTAATATTTAATAGAATGGATAATAACTATAAGCATTTCGAAGATCTTTTGGAGAATAAAAGGTTGTTTTGTAGAAGCTTTTTCTACTTTTTTCTTACAAAACATCTATTATTGTATATATCATAAGCAAATCGCATGGTTAGCGTAGCTATAGCTATAGATAGATCAAATCGATTATGAATTACTATTTAAATATTTATCGAATTATATTATAAAATTGAAAAGGTTATTTAGGTTTTTTATTGCTTTTAAATAAACAAATTCATTTATAGATTCAAATAAATTCATTATTTTTAATTCAACATTAACATTATTCAATATTTAAAGAAAATTAACTTCAATTGTTGAAGAAAAAAAGAATATAAAAGAAAGCGAGATTTAATCAAAAAATTTTGTAACATTTTTTATAAATCAAACAATATACCTAATCGATTAAATAAACATTATTATCTTTAATAAATTAGATAATATATCTTGGGTATATTTCGATACCTTTTGTAATATAGAATATAAATTATTTATCTTAATTTTAAAAACATTATTAAAAATATTAACTTTTGTTTAAAGAAATAATACTTCTTTAATATTTGCATTGTTATTTATATTACAACGTTTTTTAATGGATATAATAATACAATTAATATTCGTTATAATTTTTATCATATATATTTACAATTATTTTTTTTTAATTATTATTATTTATTTATTTAAGAATATTTCATTATATATAATAAAATCTATATAATATAATCTATATAAACAAAACATATAATAATCAATTTCTTTCTAATTGCATTTGTTCAAATATATATTAAAATATTTAATATCGCTATAAACTTCATTTTATATAATAGTATTTTATATAGTTTTAAAAGTTAACCCTTTGCTTTTTGATATATTTATTATATAAAATAAAATTATTTATTAATATAGCTTTTTAAAGTAAAAGCGAAACTTATTTAATTTAAAGAATTCGAATATTATATTGATAATAATTAAGCTTAGATATAATACTATTTTTAATAAGTTTTATATAATTTTAAATTTTATTATAACTTTGAATAATTTGTTCATATTTGTAATATTCTTTTTATTAAATAAAAATGTTTTTGCGAATAATTTAATATGTTTTTTTAAAAAATTATATTTAAAGTAATGTTTAGTATTAGTCGAAAATGCTATATTTACTATAAATCTGTATTTAAATTAGCTTTGTTTAAATTAACTTTATTTGTGGATAAATTTTATTTAAATTTGTTTTATATCCAGTATTGAATATATATTATATATTAATTTAATACAAATCGATATTAAAGGATAAAAACAGAATATAAAATGTATAAAAGGAATAAAAAGAAAAAGAAAAAGAAAGAGAAAGAGATAGAGAGATAAAGAGAAAGAGAAAAAGGAAGAGAAAGAGAGAGATAAAGAGAGAAATAGAGAGAGAAATAGAGAGAAAGATAAAGAGGGAGATAAAAAGGGAAATAAAGAAGGAGATAGAGAGGGAGATAAAAAGGAATAAAAAAGAGAGATAGAGAAAGAGATAAAAAAGGAGATAAAAAGGAATAAAAAAGGATAAGAAAATAATAAAAAGGAATAAAAAAGTATATAGATTGAAAATATAGATTAAAAATATCAATAATAATATAATTATTATTGTTAATAAAATTGAAAAAAGAAAAAACAAATGTAAAAAAAAAATATATATATTAATGATATAATGTATTATAAAAAGAAAATGAAAGTGAAGTTTGTAAAAGTAAAGCTTGTAAAAATGAAGCTTATAAAAATAAAGCTTGTAAAAGTGAAGCTTGTGAAAATGAAGTTTGTAAAAGTGAAGCTTGTAAAAGTGAAGCTTGTGAAAATGAAGCTCTTGATAATATATAAATACTATTATTAATACTAGTAGCTTTATACCCCGCATTGATAAATCTAAATTGATATTAAAGTCTAAGCTTTAATATACTACTAAAATGTTTTATATAAAATTATTATAATAATAATAATGTATATTATCTAATATACTAAAAGTAGCATATATATTCTATTGAATATATGAAATGAAAATATTTAACTAAATATAACATTATATATAATTATAATAAAAATAAGCGATATTAAATAAACAATATAAAAAATTAATAATATTGAATATAATTAATCATTATATAAATTGAATTGAATTGAATTAAATAAACTAATAATATTATAAACTTAATTTAATTTTTGAATATGTTTAAAAAGAAATAATGAAATAAATAAACAAATATTTGTAGTAACTTTAATATTATATAAGTTTATAAACCTATATTTTTTATTTTTTTTATTTTCGTTATTAATTGATAATATTTTAAACCATTTTCATCAAATCGCTTTAAAAGTAATAAATAGTATAACTTTTCCCCAATTATTATAACCTTTCTAATTATATATAATTTCAATTACAATTAAATGTATAATATAATTGATTAATAAATATATTGCAATTTAAAGATATAATTTGTTTTCGATTCGTTTAATCCATTTATAATATAATATATTACATTTTATACTTATAACTTCGATACCAAATTCTAATTAGATAAATCCATTTAGTATACAAAAAATAAAATTGTATATTTGATTGATACAAAAATATTCCGAATATAGAAATTCGCTATCAATATCTTCAATAAAATTAATATAACAATATTAATAATAATATTAATAGTAACAATATAAATAATATATTAATTTACAAACAATTTTACATTTGTTTTCTTAAATTATAATAATTAATTTGGTTTCAAACTATTTTATTTAAATTACTATTATTTCTACTAATAATCCTAATAAACAATAAAACAATTTATTACTAAAAAACTTAGATATTTGTTTTTAAATTTTTATTGTTTTAACGAATAATGCTTTTTTATATAGTTATTGCTATTAATAAAACGATTAGTAATATTAATATATAAATATTCTTTATTCATTGCAAATATATTTATTATTTGATTTTCTACTTTTTCTTTTCGAATTGATGATTATTAGTATATACGTTATTCTTATTATATATATATTATATATATGAATCGTCAAATAATGATTTTTTCGATATTATTACTATTAGTAACCTAATCAATTCAATTTATCGGATTTATTCATAAAATCAACCATTAATCTATTAAATCAATTTGTTGAATTAATCTATTGAATTAGCTTTATATCATTATCAATATTATTGACAAAAGTTAATTACAAATAAATGGATATATAAAAATCGAATTTCAAATATATATAATTTTAAATTATTATTATTATTTTCTTTATTATACCAATATAAAAGACTTTTCAAATTTTCTAGATTTATTTTAATTTAATATTGATAATGTACAAATTAGCTTTGCAATAATATCTTTACAAATGTTAAAACAAAAATATATTAAACTTGTTATAAAACATTCGCAAATAAAAAATTTCCATTAAATTATTAATAATTTAAAACCTAGATTAATAAACAATATTACAAAATCAAATAATAATATAAATCCATTACAAAGCGGCATAAACAATACAAAAAAAATATATATATATATATTATTAAAAAAGAATTTAAATACAAATAAAAATAGCGAAAAGGCATTGAATAAAAATAGCTCATTATTAAAACGATTTAAGGTATAAATAATATCTTTAATATTATATATTTGATTAAAGCGAATATAAAGCAATAATATATGCGAAGCTATAAATAGGAATGTAAATAAGAATACTAATAAGAATATCAACGGGAATGCTGATGGGAAAAAGGATAGTAGAAAAAAAGTTAATAGAAAAACATTTTTGTATATAAGTATAGATACAAGTATAGATATAAGTATACGAAATCGAACTTCAATTTATATTCCAATATCAAACAAATATAATGCAATTCTTAAAGACAATTTCAATGGAAGTATATTCGAAAAAAAATTAATTTCCAAAAGTAATATTTTCGGGAATATTATTCTCGATTATATCGTTTTTAAAAACAATTTTAATTATTTAAAATATAAAAAATCAATTATTATTATATGTATTATAACTAATCGATATAATAATATAAAAGAAAAAATAGAAACAATTATCAAATATACAAAAACAAAAAATAATATAATAAATAAATTAGAATTATATAATAAACAATAATATATAGTTGGTTTCAATAGAAACAAAGATTCGGAATTAATTTGATTAGTTTTTTTAAATATTGCTATTATTTATTTATTATTTAAATTTGTATATGTAAAAACATTGCAAAATTATAAAAATTAAAAGCTTAATATTACAAAAATAACAAAAATGTTTATATTTAATTGGATTGAAAATTTATTAAAGAAAATATAAAAAGTTATTATATTCTTTAATATAATAATAATTTTATTTACAATATACAAAGAATATTGATTGTTTATAATCTTTTATTTATTTAATTAAACAATAGAATAAAATAATATATTGTTATTAAACAAAGAATTCTTTAAATATATATATACTATTAGTATTCAATATTATCTTTTCTATTTGTATTAAATTAATTTATATCAAATACAATATTAAAAATTTTAGCAATTGCAAAATTAATATAATTGTTTAAACAAATTTGAGATTGTATTTTGTTAAAATATATTTAAAAGTATTTATTATCTATATATAATGGATTATATGAAAAGAAAAGATTCAATAAATTAATAATTAATAATTTTTTATTGCGGGATATATTATTATCGAATCAACAAAAATTATATATAGTAATTGATTCGAATAATGATTTGGATAATATAAATAATGATTTGTTTTTTTCATGATTTGAAATAATTAAAAGAATTAATATTATTATAAATAGTAATTAATAATATCAATAATATTAATATTATTATAATTAATATTTATATTAATATTATTAGTATAATAATTTTTATTAATATTGATAATAATAGTATTAATAATAGTATTAATTATTAAAAATAATTGAAATTATAATTTTAAACGATCTTAATCGTTATTAAAAACTTTTAAAGGATTTTAAATAATTTTAAATAGTTTTAAGCGATTTTGAACAATTTCAAGCAAACTTAAACGATTTCAAATAATTTTGTTGAAGATATTGATTTGTATAAAATTGAATTCGTTTTGAATATATTTGAATTAGTTTGAAATGATTGGAAATGGTTGAAGATGGTTTGAAATAGTTTAAAATAGTTTAAGATATATCAAAAATCGATTAAAATAAATTTGAAATGAATTAAATAAAATATTATATTTAAAATTATTTTTAAATTATTTATAAATCATTTTAAAGATTTAACTATCTTTAATTAGTTTTAAAATAATAATAAAACTATTTTTAAACTATCTTAAACCTTTTAAATTACGCTAGTAAATAGCCAGCTAATAAATATATTCCTATTTGAAAATATAATTTATTTTCGATTCGTTTAACCCATTCATAATATAATATATTATATTCTATACTTATAATTTCGATATCAAATTCCAATCGAATAAATGTATTTAGTATATAAAAAATAAGTTTGTATATTTAATTAATACAAGAATATTCGGAATATAAAAATTCGTTATTAATATCTTTAATAAAGTTAATATAATAATATTAATAATAATAATATAAATAATATATTAACTTATAAACAACTTCATATTTATTTTTTCAAACTATAATAATTAATCTAATTTGAAATTGCTTTATTCAAATTACTATTATTTATACTAATAATTTTAATAAACAACAAAATAATTTATTATTAAAAAGCTTAGATATTTGTTTTTAAACTTTTGCTATTTATATTAATAGTATTTTTTTATATGGTTATTATTATTAATAAAACTATTAGTAATATTAATATTCTTTTTTTATTATAAATATACTTATTATTTGATTTTTTACTTTTTTTTTCGAATGGATACTTATATACATTGTTTTTATTGTATATATATTGTATATATGAGTCGTTAAATAATGGTTTTATTAATGTTATTACTATTAGTAACTATTAATTTATTAAATCAATTTATTAAATCAATTTATTAAATTAGTTTATTAAATTAGTTGATTAAATCAACCTTATATCAACCATTAATGTTATTAATAGAAATTAACTACAAGTGAAAAAATAGTATATAAAAATCGAATTTCAAATATATATAATTTTAGGTTATTACTATTATTGTTTTTTTTGTTATACTAATATAAAAGATTTTTCAGATTTTTTAGATTTATTTTAATCAATTATTAATATTAAAAATCTATAAATCAATTTTGCAATAATATTTTTACAAATGTTAAAATAAAAATATATTAAACCTACTACAAAACATCCGCAAATAAAAGATTTTTATCAAACTAATCTAAAAAGACTAATAAATAATATTATAAAATCTAATGATAATATAAACCCATTACAAAGTAATATAAACGATTTAAATAAAAAAAAGAAAAACGTATTATTAAAAAATCTTAATATAAATAAAGATAATAAAAAGGCGTTTAATGAAAATAATTTATTATCAAAACAATTAAAAATATAAATAATATATTTGATATTATATTATACATTTTAATTAAAGCGAATACAAAACAATAATATATATAAAGCGATAAACGGAAATGCGAAAAGAAATATAAATATAAATATAAATATAAATATAAATATAAATATAAATATAAATATAAATATAAATATAAATATAAATACAAATACAAAAATACAAACTTTAATATTTAAACCAATACTAATCGAACTTTATAATCCGGTTTTTGAAAACAATTTCAACGAAAGTGTATTTGAAAAAAGATCGATTCTTGAAAATAACATTTCCGGAAATATTATTCTCAATTATATTGTTTTTAAAAACAATTTTATTTTGAAAAGTTATTCGAAATATAAAAAACCAATCATTGTTATATATATTATAATTAATCGATATAATAATATAAAAGAAAAAATATAAACGATTATTAAATATATTAAAAAAAAAGTAATATAATAAATAAATTAAAATTATATAATAAACAATAATATATAATTGATTTCAATAAGAATAAAGATTCGGAGCTAGCTTATTTAACTTTTCTAAATATTACTACTATTTATTTATTATTTAAATTTGTATATACAAAAACTTTGTATAATTATAAAAATTAAATGTTTAATATTATTAAAATTATAAAGATATTTGTATTTGATTGAATTAAAAGTTCTTTAAAGAAAATGTAAAAAGCTATTATATTTTTTAATATAATAATAGTTTTGTTTTTAATATATAAAGAATATTAATTATTTGTAATATTTTGTTTATTTAATTAAATAATAAAATAAAATAATATATCGTTATTGAACAAAAAATTCTTTAAACATATATATATTATTTTTTCTATATAGATCAAATTTATTTATATTAAATACAATATTGAAAATCTTAATAATTGCAAAATTAATATAGTTATTTGAACAAATTCAAAATTGTACTTTATTAAAATATATTCAAAAGTATTTTTTATTTGTATATAATGGATTATATAAAAAGAAACAATTTAATGAATTAACAATTAAAGATTTTCTATTATAGAATATACTATTATCGAATCGACAAAAATTGCGAATAGTAATTAATCCGAATAATGATTCGAATGATATAAATAACAATTTGTTTTTTTTGTAAATTAAAAGAATTAAAAGAATTAATATTATTAAAAATGATTAATTAGTAATATTAATATTATTATAAATATTAGTATTATTATTAATTATTATAAATAATATAAATTATAATTTTAAATTATCTTAGATGATCTTAAACAATTTTGAGCGATTTTAAATAATCTAGAACGATTTGAATATCAATATTGATTTGTATAGAATTAAATCTATTTTGAAATAGTTTGAAATAGTTTAAAATGATTTGAGAAATTTTGAGAAATTTTGAAATGGTTTAAAATGATTTGAAATGATTTAAATTGATTCAAGATATATTCAATGAATTCAAAATCGATCGAAATGTATCAAAAATCTATTGAAGTATTATAAAGATAAATTAAATAAAATATATTATTTGAAATTGTTTTTAAACTATTTATAAATTATCTCAAAGATTTAACTATTTTGAGATAGTTTTAAAAAGCTAATAAGATAATCTTGAAACTATCTCAAATCTTTTAAACTATCTCAAATCTTTTAAATTACACTAGTAAGTAATATAGTTAAACTAAAGGCTTTATTTGATAATTCTAAATACTAATTTATAGATTATATTACAGATTATACTTTTTTCGATTTTAATTTATAATATTTTTGCTTTCTAATGAACAAATCTATATTTAAATTCAAAAGCTAACAAATTATTAGAATTCAATAAATCATATATATATTATACAATTTTTTAATTTAAATGTATCTATTAACAAATGCAATTAGTTTAAAGAAAACTTTAAAGATAATTAGATTCTGAATTTGAGTTAATTGTTATTTATATTAACTTTATATTAATAGAATACTAATATAATTATAAATATAAAATTAATAAGATCAAAAATTCATAAGATATAATCGTTTAATTCAATAATATAATATATTTAAACAATAATATAAAAACTAAAAATTAACGAAAGAAAGAGATAATAAAGATTTATTTTTGAATTTTAATGAAAATCTAATTAATATATTTGAGAAACCAAATAGTTCGCTTTTAACAATGCTAAAAATGTTGATTATATTATTTAAATTAATTAAACAATAAATATCAAAGATTAATTCTATTATAAAGGATTTTATTATCTTTATATATTATAGCGATAAATGTTAATTTATAAATAGTATTTATTTATTTATTTATTTATTTATTTATTTATTTATTTATTTATTTATTTATTTATT
>NGKF01000034.1:231695-273613 GCA_002162555.1 Monilinia aucupariae | reverse complement strand
TATTTATTTATTTATTTATTTATTTATTTATTTATTTATTTATTTATTTATTTATTTATTTATTTATTTATTTATTTATTTATTTATTTATTTATTTATTTATTTATTTATTTATTTATTTATTTATTTATTTATTTATTTATTTATTTATTTATTTATTTATTTATTTAACGTCTATATAAACTAGCTAGGCTCTTGACCTCCTAAGGGGTACTAGAGACAGGTAATATATTAATGAGCCGAGGATCTAGAAACTCATCACTTAGGTAGTATGTATTGTATAATATTGCTAAATTAAAGTATTAAAATCGCTTTTTTTCGATAATCTTTTATAACTTTAGTTTTGTTAAATTTCTTTTATTGTTTAAAAAAGTGTTTTATATTAAAGAGATTAATCTTTATTTATTATATTTAAAAAAAAAAATCGAGTTGTATAATAATTGTATTAATAAAGAATATTACATAAATAATTATTATGTTAAATTATAGCTTTTGTATTATTGTATAAAGTGATATATTGTACTTTATAGATTGCACTTTAAATTAAACTTCGAAATAAAACAAAGAGTAAAAGAAAAGAAGAGAAAGAGGAAGTAAAAAAGGGTTGAGTAAAGCATTAGATTAAATGCTATCCGGGGTGCTGTAAAGTTCTCGATTGCAAAACGTGAAATATTGCGTTATTGTAACAAAATATTCGAATTTTTGTAGAAGAGCGAGAAGCTATTGTATATAGTTGTGCTTTTCCCAGGCGATCGCTGAAGGGCGGGCAGGTTTTAGCGGTCACGAATGAAACCGTTTAGTGAAGATCTCGCAAAAAACGAGGTGCTTCGGGGTAAATAGATATTATAAAAAGATATAGAGAAAATTAATTCTATTATATAAAATCTTGAACGAAATTAAAAAAAACTTTTGTATAATGGTTATTATATCGAATATTATATTATATACGCATTATAATCCTTCGATTTTAAAAAACTATCGAATAAATAAGCAATTCTATATAACAATCTAAACTAATATAATATTGAATATAAACGATTCAGAATAAGCTTATAATTTTAAAGGATTATTTGAGTTTATAATCATTAATAAAGCTTATATTCTAAAGAATATCGATATTATATTATATAAAACTATTATATAATTAAAACTACAATTTATATTAATAATAATAACTATTATTCTTTTTAATTGTATTAAGGATTTTGCGAGATATATAAAATTAATAGAAACGAACGATAATATATAGATTGTTAGAAACTTTGCAAAATGAAATATAGATTTTATAATAAATCTATATAAGCTTTTCGATATATATTTTGTTATTGTTTTACGATTTATTATTAAAGCAATTGAAAAATAAACAATAAGCGATAAAAAAGATTTAAATTTGATTAAAGTTTATTTAGCCAAAATATAGTTTGAAATAATAATTAGATATATATATATATTATTTAATCTTTAATTTTCTTAATAAAAGATTGCTATATATATCGCTGGTTATTAAATATATTGTATTATATATATTTTTGACTCGAAGAAAAGTATACAATAAAACGATTTTATTGTTGCATCCAATCGCAAATTGGTAACAATACTATTAACGAATAACGCTATTTGAAATAAATATCTCATTTTACTTTTGATATAGATTGGATTTTATTATATTAAGTATTTATTCAAATTCAACAATATATTTATATGGAAAAACTTAATATACTCTTTCTATATTTTAATTAAATATTTTCAAACTATAATAATTACAAATAATAATCTTTTCAATCTTTCGAACAAATCAAATATCCTAGAATAATTGGTAATAATCTATTGTAATTCTTTAAAATTATAAGTTTTATTAAAAATGATAATTGAACTAATTATTATTTACAACAAAAAAATTGTTATTTGATATTCATTACTAATTATTTAACTATTTTGAAATATTATATTATAAATAATTGGTATTATTATAACATATTATATATTGGAATTAATTATAAAAAAAAGAAATAAGTTGATAATTGATTTTTGCAATCTTTAAAGTATTAAATGTTTTATTAAAAGTTTTTATATTGATTTAATTGAATACAATTTATAAATATATTGTTATTATTTGATAATATTTAATATATTCTTTAATAAAAGTAGCGAAAAACAAATATTGGATTGTATTTGCTATATAAATCAAACTTTTAATATCGAAAACTTCGAGTTTTCAATTATAAACTTTTTTCAAAACCGATAGATTTAAACCAAGTTAGTCAAAGCTTTGTTTAAAACAATGATTAAAATATTAATCAATATTCGATAGAATATTAATCACAAAAATAACGAACTATTAATTATTCGATACTTATTATAATATAAAAGATAATAATATATTTATACAATTAGATATTGAATCAAGTTTATTCAAACAAAAAATATCGAACAATAAAGATTTCGAGAACGATAAATATTGTAAACTTTATAATTAGATTAACTTTATTAAATATTTTTATCAATTCAACGAAATATATTAATATACTATTGGGGTTGTAGAATATAATAAATACGATAAATAATATAACGATGATATAGTATTTAGCGAAATATATAACCTCGATTTATCAATGAACAATAATAAAAACAACAAATTTAAATCCAAATCCAAATTCGGAAATAAGATTTACGATTTGTATATAACAATTAATTCAATATTATGAAAACTAAATAAAGCTTTATTTAGCTTTGTTTAGCTTTATTTTATTTAGTTTTATATTATCTATCGAAACAAATATTGAATTTATATATAATTCTAATAGTAAAAATATATTATCTTTTTTCCATTCAGTTTTCGGGTTATAATGCAAATATGCTTCGATTTCTAAGAAGAATTATAAACAATTGCAAAAAGTTTGAATAATAGATTAACGAATAATTTAATAATCTAATAATAATAATAATAACAAAAATATCGATTTCAAATTACTTTTACAATTAGATACTTTTAAACAAACAATATAAAGAAAACTTTTAATGTTGCAATTAATAAAAAAACTTATTATTATAATATTCGAAAAGCAAATAACTTTATTTAATAGCAAAAAAGCAAAAAAAATGCGAATTATATTTATATTATACAAAAAATATAGCATTATCAATATAATTCAATTGATTTGATTATTTGAATATTGAACGCTTTAGAATTAAAGAATAAAACGCATTTTGATATAATATATTATATTGATAACTTTAAGAAATTTTGAGAGTTTAAAGCTTGAGGTTTATCTATTATATTTATTTTTAAAGATTTTATATAAAGTATTAAAAAGGATATTGTATTATTTGAGAATATTATGAGATTTTGTTGATTAATATTAAATTGAATTAAAAAACGAGTAATTTTTATTAATCGAGAATATAAAAGTTCAACTCTATAGAAAATTGCTATAAATACTAGTAATATTTTATTAATTATACAACTAATGATAGCAATTAAGGATTTAAATGATTTGGATATAAAGATTGAAAATATATAAACAATATATAAAAAGTTTTTACTTGTAAATGAAATATTAAAAATTGATTTAAATATAATTCGATACCAAATAGATATTAATATATAATAAGATTATAATTTTGATATCAAAGAAAAAAAAGATTTCATTAACTCGAATAAGCAATACTTTATAAAACAAATAATTAATTTATAAACAAAAACAACAAAATTTATACAATTCATAATCTCAATTTAAAGAAATATCGAAATGAAATATTACAATCAAAAGAATATTGAACAATCCGCAAATACTAATAAAAAACAAACATTATTATTTCTATTTATTTTATTTGTAAATGATTTCGGAATATATAGAAATATATATCGCGCTTTGAAAACGTTTTATATTATATTAATATATTTTGATTATAAAGATAAAAGAACATTTAATAACTTATTCATTTGAATTTTAAACTTTTATAGTATTAATATAAAAGATATTATTAGCAATCTAAAGCTTAATATAAAAGCTTTAAATTAAAGTATAATAATAAAGATTAAAGGATATAATACGAATATTAAAGTGTATTTTATTGTTTTAATAACAAATATACTACAAATAGCGAATAACTTTGAATTTATAAGATACAATATCAATCGAGATTATCAAATTTGTTTTATTACCAAAAAAGAAAAAGTTGATTTAAATTATAATATTATAATAAATAAACGTTATTATTACAATACTATATATATTTGCTAAACAAAATTTAATATATAAACAAATAATAAATGCAAAAAGTATTTTTAAGAATTTAATATACGAGAAAAAGCCTTTATTATATCGAAGCTTATATTATACTTGGATTTGATATTAGGATATAAATATAATATATTTTATTCAAAATAATATAGAATTGATCAAGTATTAATAGGATTATTGTACAACAATATATGAATAAAACTTGAAAATATAATATTTATTAAATATTTATAAATATTTGTTTTTTTATTAAATTGATTACGAATTCAAAATCCATTGTATTTATTTTCGTGGTTATTATTCAAAATTAATAAAACATTGATTTTAATACTTTCAATATTGCAATATTACAATTGTTTAATTTAGTACAAAGCTAGTTTTATATAAACATTATTTGCAAATATTTAAAAATCTATATTTTTAAAAATATTAATAAAAATATTAATAAAATATTTTTAATATATAACTCGTATGCTTTTAAAGCTTTGTAATCGTTTGAATAAACTTATTTTAAAAGAAAATAAGAAAATGATATTATATACATTATAAATTGCGTATAAAACATTAATAAACGCAATATTATTAATAAATAATAAAATAATAAATAATCAAAATATTGATAATAGCGAAAATATATAATTAGATTTTCTGAATATGGATAATATAATTGATTAAGAAATTAATAATTAAGCAGATTATAATAATATTTCGGAATATAAAGAATTATCAACAAAAAGTAATACAAGAATAATTGTTTAAGATATTATATCGAAACAATAAAAAGCAAAGCAATTAAACAAATAAAAAAAGTTATTGAATTTGCTAAATATATATATAAATTTATATTTATCAAACAATATATTAGAATATAGATATATTATAAATTGTAATATACTTAACAATAAACAAAGCTATAAATATTTAATATCCAATATTTATTGTTATATAATAACTAATTTGAACTTTAAAAAATAAAAAATTTGAATTAATACAATATCGCTTTTAAATCTTATAATATATCTTTTCGCTAAAGATATTATATTACAATCATTATGTTTTGGTTTTGCAAAAATATAAGCATATAATTTTCTTAAATTTGCAAAACTAATGGAATTAATTAAAAACTATTATCCCGAATTTATTTATAGCTTTATATTACTTATAAAAAGAAATTATAAACTTCAAAATATTAAAGATAATAAAGAATTAGCAATTATAAATAATAAATATTATAAGAATATATTTGCAAATTTAAAAAAGTATAATAATATAATATAGAATATGATTACATATAGTTTTCAATTTTCATTAAAGTTATTAAAATTGTTTATATTATTATTTAATCATTCATTTCGGATTAAGCTTAGTATTCAAAGCTTTAATAAAAATAAATAAAAAAATTAGATTTAATTATATATTATTACTAATTATTCAAATTATAATATAAAAAACATTATTTAATTCAATTAATAAAATAGAATATAATAATATCAACAAATTTCTTTTATTCTGAATAGAAAGCGAGTAATATATAATATTAACGATTTTTATTGTATTCAAAATAATATATTATATTAATTATATTAATTATATTAATTTGCAATAATAAAATTTAATCAAAAACAATATTTGTTTTTTATTGTAAATATTATTAATAATATAAATATACTTGATCCTTATTTTATATTATCTATTATAAAAATGAATTATAAATTATTAATATATAGTTTATTTATATTTCATTATAATCGAAAATGTATTATTAAAGCTTTTGTAAATGGCCTATAGAATAATAATGGTAATAAAAACAATAACGATAATAATAGTAACGATAATAGCAATGATTACGATATAAACAAAAGCAATTTATATAATGAGGAATAGAATTATAAGGAATACAATTATATAATTAATGGTTATAAAGTCGATAGTAGCGGATATAAGGATACTAGTAATTATAGATTAAAAAATGGAAGTGATAATGATACTAATAATGAGTTTGTAAAGAATAGAACAAAATTATTGCAATTATAAATATAGCTGTAGATGCAATCGCAACTATAGTTGCAATTGTAGTTATAGCCGCAAATATAAGAATAGATATAGGATTAAGAGTATAGTACAAAATATTTTATTTATATAGAAATATATCAATTAGATTATATATAATTAGTATTATTAGTAATATTTAAGGTTTTAATAATACCAATATATTTAATAATTAATATTAGTTTAAAATAATAATAAAATGATTTAAAGTTATTTAAAGATATTTGAAGTAATCTTGAGTAATTTTGAATAATCTTAAAATAATCTTGATTTTTGAAATATTTAAAACCTTCAAGATAATTAAAGAGTTATTGCAACAAAATGATAGTAATATTATCTTGATTAAAGCTTAAAATCGATTGAAAATGAATTGAATTGAATTAGTTTGATTGCGATTAAAACGAGTTAAAATAAGCTAAAATGTTTTAACATGGTTTAAAACGTTTCAAGATATAACAAAAGCTTTTAAAATGAAATGAAATATTTTGATTGAAAGAAATTTATTTATTTTATTTATTTATTATGTTTAACATCTATATAAGCTAACTAGGCTTTTGATTTCCCGGGGGTACTAGAGACGAGTGATATATTAATAGGCCAAAGGCCCAAAAGCTCATCATTTAGATACGTATTATACGATATCGTTAAGTTGAAGTATCGAGATCGCTTTTTTTCAACGATCTTTTACAATTTTAGTTTTATTGAATAATCTTTTTTCATTGTTTAAAAGAACGTTTTATATTAAAAGAATTAATCTTTGTTTATTATACTCAAAAAAAGTAAATATTAAACTATATAGTAATCGCATTAATAAAGAATATTAAATAAACAATTGTTATATTAAATTGCAACTTTTGTATTGTTATATAAAATGATATATTGCGCTTTATAAATCGCGCTTCAAATTAGATTTCGAAATAAAGCAAAAAGTGAAAGAAGAGAAAAAAGGGAGTAAGAAAAAAGTTAAATAAAACATTAAATTAAATGCTATCCAAAGTGCTATAAAGTTTTCGATTACAAAACGTAAAATATTGTATTATTATAACAAAACGCTCGAATTTATATAAGAAAGCAAGAAGCTATTATATATAATTATGCTTTTCCCGAGCAATCATTAAAAAACGGGTAGGTTTTAGCGATTACAAATGGAATCGTTTAATAAAGATTTCGCAAAAAAACAAAATGTTTTAAGGTTTTGGCTTTATTATATAAATAATGAGTTTCTATATTTTCGTATTTAAATCGTTTGTAATAAGCTTCAAAATCCTTATATTTGAATTGTAATACAAATAGTCAATATAACGTTGATTTAATAAGTTTAAGTTTTACGAATTTTTTAATAATATAATCTAATTGCTATTTGCGATATTATTTTATTAATAAAAATTCGTTTTTGCTTTATTATTCGTTTATAATATTATGAATTGTTTTTTATACTATTGATTCTATTTTGTTGATTATAAATTGCGCGATGAACCCTGAATTCATTATATCGCTTTTTGCGTTTGCGTTTATTAGTTTATTTATTATTTCGTTGTCAATTATCTTTTAATACCCGGATAATTATTGTATTCTAATTGTATACTAATCGATAAATTAATGATTTTCTAAAAACGCTTATTGTAAAATGTTCAAAGCATTTATATATTTGCATTATATTACAAAAATATTGTTAATACAAAGCTATCGTTATATATTCGCAATAATTAGTAATATTAATATTTTTTGTAGCTTTTTCAAAACATTTATTGCTTTTGCATCAAAAATATACAAAAATGTATTAATCGCTTTTTTGCTGATAATAATAAACTTTTGCTTTTGATAAATTGTATAATTGTAATCTATATACTTGCCTATATTATTATACAATTCAAATCCGTTGAAAAAGATAATGATTATATTAAAGAATAAAGCGTTCCATTAATTGATAAAGTTAATTATTATCGTTTTTTTATTTATTTCTTTTATAAGATTTGTTTTATATTCAAAGATATAATGCAAAAGGGAAAGAATTGAACAAAACGTTTTCGAAAATAATCGATCCGTTATTTATAGTTTCATATCGCTTTATATACAATAACTTAATACAATTAAGCGTATAATAAGCAAATGATATATATTAAATCTTTTAAATCGAAGGGTTATATTAATACGGATATATTTTAAAGCCACTTTGTAAAGAGAGAAACCCGCATTATATAAACTAGTTATTATAAATATAATTCTTTAGATTAACAAAATACTTTTTATTGCGAGATTAATTATTTTGTTCGTTTTTGTTATATATAACCTTATTCGAATATTTATTATAATGCTTTGTAAATAACTATCGCTTATATTCAATCTTATTTGTTCCGGATATTAGGCTTTTGTTTTATGTTTGAACATAAACTTATGATCAAATTATACTTCTAACCATTTAAATATTAATTGTTTTGTATCGTTTAATACGTTTATTGTAGATTGTATAGTTAATATAAAGGAAATAACTATTTTCGAAATGCGAATATAGCGTTTACAAGTAAAATATATCATTTTTAGCTTTTCTAATGCAAAAGCGATTTTATTAACTAATTTCTATACTTCGATTTATTGTATATCCTATATAATCGTTATAACGTTCTTTTCTAATATATTATTTACTTTATAAAATGCAATATCGTTTGTATACTTAAAGCGAAAAGTTTAATTTTGGTTTAAAAACTTCGTTAAATAAAGCATATAAAGCATTGAGAATAAAAATAAGCTTTAAAGAATGCTATATTGTATTCAAAATTCGTTTGTATAAATATCCTCAAATTTAATCATCACTTTGCGTTCTTGTAAAAACGATCGAATCATTTTTAAAAGAGTTAAAGGCTAGCTTTGATTTTGGATTCTTTTCAATAGCCGCCGGAATAATAATATATCGAATACTCTTTGTATATTTATTGTAATCAATATAATCTTTTATTTTTTTGCAAAAGCGTATTCTATATTGTATATAAATACTATAATTAAATCTATAATTAAACGTTTAAACAAAACTCCGCAATATTAAAGGTTTAATATACTATATATTAGCAACATTTATATTATTTATTTCGCAATAATTTGTTTTAAACTTTTGTTTATATAAAATAGTAAAGTTATCAAATATTATAAATAAATAAAGCTTTTATTTTTCTTATTAATTTTAAATAATATTATTATTTCAATTAATCGCTAGATTTTGAGATAGTAATTTCTTTTGAAACAATATTTGAAAAAGTCGTATATATATTCTTTAATGCTACTTTAATAAGTTTTTAAAAGTTGGATTGTAACTTTATCAATTTTTGATAAAATACTTAAAACTTCGATAATGTTCCGCTTTATTTCTTTAAAAAATACAATAGTATCCTAAAGAAAAGTAGAAATATAGTTTTCCGATATTGAATCCGCTTTTAGATTATTAATATTATTATATTTATACAATACTTTGTTTAATAAAGTTTATATTTTCTTTTTTATATTTTTGATTGATTAATTGTTAATTATAAACAACAAAGCTTTAAAAAAAAGATTACTTTTTACTAATCTATTATTTTATACAAATCCGCATTATTCAATACATTATCGATTATCCTTTTTCAATACTTCTTTTTTGCTTTGTATATTATATTAAATATTCGTTTCTTATCTTTAAAAATTCTATTAAAGCATTTGTATAAATTGTACATTGTTATGCTTTTATTAATCCATCAAAGCGCTAAGTATACCCGATCGTTCGCCAACCGCTTTATAATCCATATTATTCGTTGAAATAAATCTATAAATTACTTTGTAGCTATTTCAAACTCGATGTTCGTAATGATATATTCAACTTTTGGCAATTAATATACTTTGCTTTTTACAAAGCTAACAAAAGTGTATAAGCTATCTTCGATAATCTTATATCCAATACGTTTATTAAATACTATTCTTTGCTTCAAAATAGTAGTAATTTGTATATAATAATCCAATTCATAATCCATATCCTAATGTATTATCGTTTTTGCAAAAGGTATATTAAAGAAAATAAAATCGATTATATACTTTATGCAATAAATAAGTATCTTTACTTTATTGATAAAATCTATATCAATGTTTTGGAACTATTTAGAGAATATAGTCTTTTGAATAGTTAATAGTACTTTTGATTTATAAATATTATATTTCGCGTTAAAATCCCTTTTAATTAATATATAAAGCTTTAGAGTAATATTTATTATATAGTTTATTATTATAATAATATTACCAATCGTTGCGAATACACAGCGATGGCTTTGCATCGATAGCACTTCTGTAATATAGTGCAAACGCGCAAACGCTTCGGACACTTTACAATAAACGTTCTTGAAAAGTTATCAATTTATCAATCGGTATATAATTAAAATATAATAGTCTTTTAAACATTAAAGGATAACTAGCAACAAAGCAATAAATAAACTAGCAAATGTAAATGCAAAAAGCAATATAATAGACTTAAAGCTTATTGCGCAATTTATAATCAACGAAATAAAATCAATAATATAAAATTTAATCTACAATATTACAAACGAATAATAAAGCAAAAACGAATTTACATTAATAAAAGGATATTGCAAATAGCAATTAAACTATATCTTTAAAAAATCTACAAAACTTAAACTTGTTAAATCAACGCTATATTGATTATTTGCGTTGCAATTCAAATATAATAATTTTGAAGTTTATTATAAACGATTTAAGCATAAAAATATAAAGACTTATTATTTATATAATAAAACCAAAACTTTAAAGCATTTCGTTTTTTTGCGAGATTTTCATTAAACAGTTCTATTTGTAATCGTTAAAATCTATTTGCTCTTCAATAATTGTTTGAAAAGAGTACGATTATATATAATAGCTTTTTGTTTTTCTATAAAAATTTAAACGTTTTGTAACAATAACGCAATATTTTACGTTTTGTAATTGAAAGCTTTATAATACTCCGGATAATACTTAATTTAATACTTTATTCGATCTTTTTTTTACTTTTTTTTTCTTTTCTTACCCTTTGCTTCATTTCGAAGCTTAATCTAAAGCGCGATCTATAAAGTATAGTATATTACTTTATATAACGATATAAAGATTATAATCTAATATAACAATTGTTTATTTAGCACTTTTTATTAATACAATTGTTATATAATCTAATTTTTTTTTGAATATAACAAACAAAGACTAATCTTTTTAATACAAAATGCTTTTTTAAATAACGGAAAAAAGCTGCTCAACAAAGTTAAAGTTATAAAAAACCGCCGGGAGAAAACGATTTCAATATTTTAACTTAGCGATATTGTACGATACGTATCTAAATAGTGAGCTTTTGGATCCACGGCTTATTAGTATATTACTTGTTTTTAATACCCCTCGGGAAATCAAAAGCTTAGCTAGTTTATATAGACGTTAAATATAATAAATAAATAAATAAATGATAATAATATTAAATTTGCAATAAATATTCATTATATAATAATCATTTATTTTAAATTATATTATATCTCTATTATATTTCTCTTATTATTGTTATATTTGTATCTCAATATTTTATTATATATATAATATAGTTCTTGGCTTTTTAATTTCTTTTTTGATTGCTTTTTTCAATTTCTATAAATTGTAAAAGGTATAATATTTGTATACCGAATGGTTTTGCATTTTGATGTTTGGAAAACTTTTTAGTTTTTAAATACAGATTATATCCATTTCGTTTTTGTAAACAAATTGAAGCAATATATTGTATGCTTTTGCGCTTTTTTTATATTTGCTTATATTATCAATATATATAAATTAAAAACATTTTCGCGGTTTTCGTTATTATATTAATTCAAATCATTATTTATTAAAGAAAAGATTAATAATTTCAATCAATTATATAATCGCGATAATATTGTTATTATTTATATTTATCGCATTTTTTACATATACTTTGCATATATTGTTTCGCAACAAAAGCTTAAGATTTATTTGATTTGAGGTTGCTTTAAAATGTTTTAATACTTTGTTTTGTAATGTTAATATATTTGTTATATATTTTGTATTATTGTTTGCTTTTTTTAAAATTGTTGATATTTGGATTTTAATGTAGATAAATGTTAAAGTTCAAATAGCATTTGACGAAGTTGTAAAGTTTATAAAGCTTTGTATATTTTAAATATTTAAAAGTTTAATAATATTAATATTAATATTTATATTTATATTAATATTAATACTATTAATTATTATTTCTAATAATATTAATTTTTTTAATTCTTTTAATTTACGAAAAAAACAAATCGTTATTTATATCATTCGAATTATTATTCAAATCAATTACTATCCGCAATTTCTATCGATTTAATAATAGCATATTTTATAATAAAAAATCTTCGATTATTAATTCATTGAATTGTTCTTTTTTATATAATTCATTATATATAAATAGAAAATACTTTTAAATATATTTTGATAAAATACAATTTTAAGTTTATTCAAATAATTATATCAATTTTGCGATTATTAAGATTTTCAATATTGTATTTAATATAAATTAGTTTGATTTATATAAAAAAGATAATATATATATATTTAAAGAATTCTTTATTTAATAATAATATATTATTTTATTTTATTGTTTAATTAAATAAACGAAATATTGCAAATAATCAATGTTTTTTGTATATTGAAAATAAAGCTACTATTATATTAAAAAATGTAATAGTTTTCTATATTTTTTTTAAAGAATTCTTAACTCAATTAGATACAAATGTTTTTATTATTTTTGTAATATTAAGCTTTCAATTTTTATAATTATATAAAGTTTTTGTTTATATAGATTTAAACAATAAATAAATAATAATAATATTTGGAAAAACTAAACAAATTAATTTCAAATCTTTATTTCTATTGAAATCAATTATATATTATTATTTATTATATAGTTCTAGTTTATTTATTATATTACTTTTTGTTTTAATATATTTAATAATTGTTTATATTCTTTTTTTTATATTATTGTATTAATTAACTATAATGCGTATAATAGTGATTGATTTTTTGCGTTTCGAATAGCTCTTCAAAATAGAGCTATTCTCAAAAGCGATATAATCGAGAATGATACTTTCGGAAATACTATTTTCGGGAATCGATCCTTTTTCAAATATACTTTTATCGAAATCGTTTTTAAAGACTACTATATTAAATTCGTTTGGTATTGAAATAAAAAGTAAAGTTCAGGTTCGGGTTCGAGTTCGTATATTTGTGCTTATACCTATGCTTATATTTATGCTTGTATTTATATACAAAAATGTTCTTCTATTGATTTTCTTTTTATTATTTGTATTTCCGCTAGTATTCCCGTTTGTATATTCGCTTATATTTCCGCTTATATTTACATTTATCGCTTTGCATATATTATTGCTTTGTATTCGCTTTAATCAAAATATATAATATCAAAGATTGTATTTATTATACTTTAAATCGTTTTGATAATAGATTATCTTTATTAAGCGCTTTTTCGCTTTTTTTATTTATATTAAAATCCTTTAATAATACATTTTTCTTTTTTTATTTGAATTGTTTATATTGTTTTGTAATAAATCTATACTATTATTAGATTTTGTAATATTATTTATTAGTTTGGGTTTTAAACTATTAATAACCCAATAAAAATCTTTTATTTGCGAACGTTTTGTAATAGATTTAATACATTTTTGTTTTAACATTTGTAAAAATAGTATTATTGCAAAATTAATTTGCGAATTATCAATATTAATCGATTAAAGCAAATCTAAAAAGTCTGAAAAATCTTCTATATTAGTAGTATAACAAAGAAAATAACAATAGCAATAACCCAAAATTATATATATTTGAAATTCGATTTTTATATATTCATTTATTTATAGTTAATTTCTACTAATAGTATTAATGATTAGTATGAAATTGATTCAATAAGCTGATTTAATAAATTAATAGTTGATCTTATAAATGAATCCGATAAGTTAAATTGATTAAATTATTAGTAGAAATAACATCGATAAAATCATTTTTTAACGACTTATATATATAATGCATATATAATAGGAATAATGCATATAAATATTAGTTCGCAAAAAAAAAGTAAAGAATCAAATAATCAGTAAATTTATAATGAAAAAAGAATATTTATATATTAATATTATTAATAACTTTATTAATAATAATAACTATATAAGAAAATACTATTAATCTAAATAATAAAAGCTAAAAAGCAAATATCTAAGCTTTTAATAATAAGTTATTTTATCGCTTATTGAGATTACAAATATAAATAATAATAGTTTGAATAAAACAATTTAAAACTAAATTAATTATTATAGTTTAAAAAAGCAAATATAAAGTTGTTTATAAATTAATATATTATTTATATTATTATTATTAATACTATTATTAATATTATTATATTAATTTTATTGAAGATATTAATAACGAATTTCCATATTCGGAATATCTTTATATTAATTAAACGTATGATTTTACTTTTTGTATATCAAATAAATCTATTCAATTGAAACCTACTAGTATCGAAATTACAAGTATAAAATGTAATATATTATATTGTAAATGGATTAAACAAATTGAAAACGAATTACATCTTCAAATTGCAATACATTTATTAGCCGGCTATATTGTATATTTGGTTATAATTGAAACTATATATAATTAAAAAAGTTATAATAATTAAAAAAAGCTATATTATTTACTATTTTTAAAGCGATTTGATAGAAATAGCTTAAAGCATTATCGATTAATAGCAAGAATAAAGAAGATAAGAAATATAGATTTATAAATTTTTATAATATTAAAGCTATTACAAATATTTGTTTATTTATTTCATTATTTTCTTTTAAACGCATTCGAAAATTAAATTAAATTTATAATACTATTAGCTTATTTAATTCAATTCAATTCAATTTATATAATGATTAATTATATTCAATATTATTATTTTTTTATATTGTTCATTTAATATCGTTTATTTTATATAAAACACTTTAATAATATATCAAAACTTAAACTCTAATATCAATTTAGATTTATTAATACGGGGTATAAAGCTACTAGTATTAATAATAGTATTTATATATTATTAAAAGGTTTATTTTCATAAACTTTATTTTTATAAGCTTCATTTTTATAAGCTTTATTTTCATTTTCATTTTATAATATATTATATTATTAATATATTATTTTCTTTTTACATTTGTTTTTCTTCCTTTAATTTTATTAATAACAATAATCATATTATTACTAATATCCTTAATTTATATTCTTAATTTATATACTTTTTTATTCCTTTTTATTATCTTTTTATACTTTTTTATTCTTTTTTATCTTTTTTTTTTATTCTTTTTTATCTCCCTTTTTATCTCTCTTTCTTCCTTTTTATTTCTTTCTCTTTCTTTCTATCTCTCTCTCTTTCTCTCTCTTTTTCTTTTTATCTCTTTATCTCTTTCTTTTTCTTTTTCTTTTCCTTTTTATTCTTTTTCTACACTTCATATTCTGTTTTTATCCCTTAATATCGATTTATATTAAATTAATATATAATATATATTTAATACTAAATATAAAATAAATCCAGATAAAACTTATCCATAAATAAAATTGATTCAAATAAAACTACTAGTAATTTAAATATAGATTTATAATAAATATAGCATTTTTGATTGATATTAAACATAACCTTAAATATAATTCTTCAAAAAAACGTATTAAGTTATTTGTAAAAATATTTTTAGTCAATAAAAAGAATACCACAAATATAAATAAATTGTTCGAGATTGTAATAAAATTCAAAATTATACAAAGTTTATCAAAAATAGTATTATATCTAAACTTAACTATTATCGATATAATATTCGAATTTTTTAAATTAAATAAATTTTGTTTTTACTTTAAAAAGCTACTAGTATATTAATAAATAATTTTACTTTATATAATAAATACATCAAAAAGTAAAAGATTAATTTTTAAAGCTATACAAAACGCTATTATACAAAATAAAGTTTATAACGATATCAAATACTTTAATATATATTTGAACAAATTCAACTAAAAAGAAATTGATTACTATACATTTTGTTTATATAAATTATATTATATAAATTCCATTATATAATAGAATATTTTTAAATAAGCAAATAATGATAATTGAAAAAGAAATACAATTATAAATATATATAATAAAAGTTATAATGGATATCAATTGCATTATTATACTTACTAAGAAATATTACAATATAAATAATAATGCAAATATTGAAAAAACATTATTTTTTTAAACAAAAATCAATATTTTCGATAATATCTTTAAAACTGAAATAAATAGTTTATATTCTATATTACAAAAAGCATTGAAATATATCTAAGATATATCGCTTAATTTATTAAAAATAATAATGTTTATTCAATCAACCAAATATATCGCTCGATTTGCAAAAAATATTGCAAAATCTTTTAATTAAATCCTGTTTTTTTTGTATTCCTTTTTTCTTTAACAATTAAAATCAACTTTTTTTAAATATTGAATAATACTAATATTGAACCAAAAATAATGGATTCATTTGAATTTATAAATGAATTTGTTTGTTTGAAAGCAATTAGAAACCTAAATAACTTTTTCAACTTTACAATATAATTTAATAAATATTTAAATATTTAAATTATTTTGGTTTATTTTAATAATAGATTAATATTGGAAAAGCTTATATTAAATATTATCAAAAATGTAGATAATAATGTTTAAGATATAAATACAAAGAATATATTACAAAACCAAAAAATCGAGATCTTAATTAGTAAAAAAACATCGTTCAATTTCATCATTTCTTTTTTGAAAATTATCAATAATATAGCTAAATTAGAAACATTATTTAATAATCCAAATTATCAACTTATAGAATATATTATAAATTATCAATTTTTTAATTTTAATTTAGATTATTTTTGTTTTCTAATCAATAAACCTATTTTTCGATTTGAAAACTAACAAATTATTGGAATTTAACAAATCATTTATATATTATATAATTCATTGATCAAAGTTTATTTATTAATAAACGCGCTTGGTTTAAATAAAATATTAAAAATAATCGAATTCTGAATTTGGATTAATTATTATATATATTAAATTTATATAGATAGGATATTAATATTAATTTTATTATAAATATAAAATCAATACAACAAAGAATTCTTATTCTATAATTGTTTGCGAAAACAATATAATATTTTAAAGCGATAATATAAAAACTAGAAATAAATATAAATACAAAACAAAGATCTTTTTTTAAATACTAATGAAAATCTATTTAAAGTTTTCGATAAATTTATTAATTCGTTATTAATTATATCAAAAATGTTAATAATATTGTTTGAGTTAATCGAACAATAAGTATTAAAAATTAATTCAATTATAAAAGACTTTACGATATTTATTTATCATAGCGATAAATATCAATTTATAAATGATTATTATAAAAAGATATAAAGAAAATTAATTTATATATATAAGATTTTTAACGAAGCAAAAAGAAACTTTTGTATAATAATTATTATATCAATTATTATATTATATATTTATTATAATCCTTTCATTTTAAAAAGCTTTTGTATAAATAAATACTTTTATATATCTATATAAGCGAATTCGATATTATTTATAAACGATTCGAATTAAACTTATAATTTTAAAGGATTATTTGAATTTGTTATTATCAATAAAATCTATATCTTTAAAAATGCTAATACTATATCGTATAAGATTATTATATAATTAAAACTTTGTTTTATATTAATAATAATAATTATTAAGCTTTTTAATCGAATTAAAGATTTTGATGGATATATAAAATTAATGAAAATGAATGATAATATATAAATAAACAAAAACTTTGCGAAATAAAGTATTGATATTATAATAAATCCTTATAAACTTTTTAATATATATTTTGCTATTATTCTATAATATACTATTAAAACTATTGAAAAAAAGATAATAAACAATAAAAAAGATCTAAAATTAATTGGAATTTATTTGATCAAAATATAATTGAAAATTATAATTAGATATATATATGCATTTTTTAATTTCAATTTCCCGATCAAAAGATTGCTATATATATCGTTGGTTATTATATATATTGTATTATTTGCATTTTCGATTAATAAAAGAATATACAATATAATAATTTCATTGTTAAATTCAATTGCAAATTGATTACAATATTGTTTATTAATAATATTATTTGAAATTGGAAATACAATAAATATTTGATTTTATTCTTTTTTTGGATCGAATTCCATTATATTAAGAAATTGTTCAAATCAAAAGATATTGCAATATAGAAAAGTTTAATTTAATCTTTATATACTTTAATTAAACAATTTTATATCGCTATAAATACAAATAATACTTTATTTGATTTTTTTGATAAAACAAATATTAAAAAACAATTGATAATAATTTATTAAAACTCTTTAAAACTTTAGGCTTTATTAAAAATAATAGTAGAATTTATTATTCTTTATAACAAAAAGATTATAATCTAATGTTTATTATTAATTATACAAATATTTTTTAATATTATTTTATAAACAATTGGAATTATTATGGTTTATTATATATCAAAATTGAATATAAATAATTAAAACAAATTAATCATTGATTTTTGTAAATCCAAAAAAGCGAAATGTTTTATTAAAAGCTTTTATATTGGTTTAACTAAATATAATTTACAAATATATTGTTATTATTCGATAATGTTTGATATACCCTTTAACAAAAATAACAAAAAACAAATTTTAAATTGTATTCGTTGTATAAATCAAATTTTCAATATCGAAAATTTCGAGTTTTCTATTATTAATTTATTTTAAAATCGATAAATATAAATTAATTTATTAAAAGCTTTGTTTGAAATAATAATTAAATTGTTTATTAATATTTGAAAGAATAAAAATTACAAAAATTATAAACTATTAATAATAAAATGTAAAATTGCAATATAGTATTTATATAAAAAAGAATTAATCAAAAGTTTAAATAATCGATTAAAGAATTTAAACTTTGTATTATTAATATTATTTAAACTTGTTCTTACAATTCTACAAATGTTATATAATAAAAATATGATAATGAATGGAAATACTAGTAGTTATAATATAAAGAAGGTTATTAATATAAAAATATTGAATAATTTGAATGAGTTTGAATTAGATATTAAATTCGATTTTAAATTGGGTATTGAATCGGGTTTTGGGTTAGATTTTGGATTTGGCGAAGGGTTAAGAGAAAAGTTTAATGAATTCGATGAATTCGATAATAACAATTAATTTTATTTCTTTTTACAAAATCACTTTTTTTTAATTCTATTATTATTTTCGAAAAAGCTTTTTTCCTTTGTTTATTATTATATTATCATTATTACCAAATTACTATTTTTCCTTTATTCATTATTATATTATTATTATTGTTAAACTATTATTTTTCATTTGTTACTTTATTACATTATTATTATCGCAAAATAATATTCGTTTATAAAATATGATTTCATTTGTTTTCATTAATATTATTAGTAGTATTATATTCATTTTGTTTAGTTTCTCTTTGTTATCTTCTTTATATATATTAATTCTAGTAATAATTAATAATATTATTAGTTTTACAATTTTTGTTTTATTAATAAACGAATAATAGTATTAGTATTTGAATGATTTTTATTTATTAAATAATTATTAATACTAATAATTGTTTTTTCCTTTTACGGATTAGTATTAGTATTATTAATACTTTATATACTAATATTCTTATAACCTAAAAACAATATATATTTAACAATAAAAACAAAAATAACATTATATTAATCGATATACTATAACGCAAAGTTATAGATCGATTGTTTATTTAACGGATATCTATTATTAAACCTATTATTATTATTATTATTATTATTACTAATTGTTCCTTTTTGTCTTTATCTTTAAAATCTTTAATCTTAACTTCGATTTTATTTTCTATTTTAATATTTTTTTCAATATTATTATTATTTGATACTTATTATAATATAAAAGATAATAATGTATTTATACAATTGAATACTAAATTCAACTTATTCAAATAAGAAATATCGAATAATAAAGATTCCAAAATTAATAAATATTATAAATATTATAAATATTATAAACCTTATAATCAAATTATACTAATATATTTTTACTTATTCAACGAAATATACTAATATATTATTAGGGTTATAGAATATAATAAATACAATAAACAATATAACAATAATATTTAACAAAATATATAATTTCAATTTATTAATGAACAATAACAAATATAGCGAATTTAAATCCGAATCCGAAAATAAAGTTTATAATTTATATACAATAATTAGATTAACATTATTAAAGTCAAATAAAGTTTTATTTAACTTTATTTCATTTAATTCTATACTATTTATCAATATAAAGATAAATATTAAATCTATATATAATTTTAATAATAAAAATATATTATCTTTTTTTTATTTAGCTTTTGGGTTATAATGCAAATATACTTTAATATTTAAAAAAGATTACAAATAATTGCGAAAAGTTTAAATAATGAATTAACAAATAATTTAATAAATTAATAGCAATAATAACAAAAATATTTACTAGCGTAATTTAAAAGATTTGAGATAGTTTAAAGATTATCTTATTAGCTTTTCAAAATTATCTTAAAAAAATTAAACATTTGAGATAATCTATAGATAGTTTGAAAACGATCTTAAATATTATATTTGATTTAACTTATCTTTATAATATCTCAATAAATTCTTGATATATTTTAATCGATTTCAAATTTGTTTTATATATTTTTAATTATTTCAATTTATTTCAAACTATTTCAAGTTATTTTAAATATTTTTAAATTATTTTAAATTATTTTAAAACGTTTTTAATTTTATACAAATCAATTTTGATATTTAAATCGCTCGAAATCATTCAAAATCGCTCAAGATAGCTTAAGATCGCTCGAGATAGCTCAAGATCATTCGAGATAGTTCAAGATCATAATCTATATTATCTATAATAATTAATAATAATTAATAATAATTAATAATAATACTAATACTAGTATTATTAATAATACTATTAATAATAATAATATTAATAATAATAATAATAATAATATTAATAATATTATTAATATGAATAAAAATAGAAATAGAAATATTAATATAAACATTAATTTTAATAATATTAATATTAATATTAATATTAATACTATTAGCTAATTACTTCTAATAATATTAATTCTTTTAATTCTTTTAATTCTTTTAATTTACGAAAAAAACAAATCGTTATTTATATCATTCAAATTATTATTTGGATCAATTGTTATTCGCAATTTTTGTTAATTCAGTAATAATATATCCTGTAATAGAAAATCTTTAATTATTAATTTATTGAATTATTCTTTTTTATATAATTTATTATATATAGATAAAAAATACTTTTAAATGTATTTTAATAATGTACAATTTTGAATTTGTTCAAATAATTATATTAATTTTGCAATTACTAAGATTTTCAATATTGTATTTAATATAAGTTAGTTTAATTTATATAGAAAAGATAATATATATATATTTAAAGAATTCTTTGTTTAATAGCGATATATTATTTTATTCTATTGTTTAATTAAATAAACGAAATATTATAAGTAATTAATATTTTTTGTATATTAAAAACAAAGTTATTATTATATTAAAAAATATAATGGTTTTTAGTATTTTCTTTAAAAAACTTTCAATTTAATCAAATACAAACGTTTTTATAGTTTTAATAATATTAAACTTTCAATTTTTATAATTGTATAAAGTTTTTGTATATATAGATTTAAATAATGAATAAATAATAATAATGTTTAGAAAAGCTAAATAAACTAATTCCAAATCTTTATTTTTATTAAAACCAATTATATATTATTATTTATTATATAGTTTTAATTTATCTATTGTATTACTTTTTATTTTAATATATTTAATAATTATTTATATTTTTTTCTTTATATTGTTATATTGATTAATTATAATGCATATAATAATGATTAGCTTTTTATATTTCGAATAGTTTTTCAAAATGGAATCGTTTTCGAAAACGTTATGATTGGGAATAATACTTTCGGAAATGCTATTTCCAGGAATCAATCTTTTTTCGAATATACTTTTGTTGAAGTTGTTTTTAAGAATTGTATTAAGTTTGTTTGGTATTGAAATAAAGGATAAAGTTCGGGTTTAAATTCGAATTTGTATGTTTATATTTGTATTTGTATTTATATTTATATTTATACTTATACTTATATATAAAGATATTTTTTTATTAACTTTCTTTTTATTATTCTTTCTATCGTTTATATTTTTATTAATATTCTTGTTTATATATTTGCTCGCATTTTTGTTTATATTATTTATATTCGCGTTTATTGTTTCGCGTATATTATTACTTTGTATTTGCTTTAATTAAAATATACAATATCAAAGATTATATTTATTATATTTTAAATCGTTTTGATAATGAGCTATTTTTATTAAACGCTTTTTCGCTTTCTTTATTTGTATTTAAATTTTTCTTTAATAATATATTTTTTTTTCTTTTATTTATATTGTTTATATCGCTTTGTAATAAATCTATATTATCGCTTAATTTTGTAATATTGTTTATTAATCTAGGTTTTGGATTATTAATAGTTTAATAAAAATCTTTTATTTGCGGATGTTTTGTAGTAGATTTAATGTATTTTTGTTTTAACATTTGTAAGGATACTAGTATTATTGCAAAACTAATCTATAGATTATCAATATTAATTAATTGAAGCAAATCTAGAAAATTTGAAAAGTCTTTTATATTGATATAGCAAAGAAAATAATAATAATAATAATCCAAAATTATATATATTTGAAATTCGATTTTTATATATTCATTTATTTATAGTTAACTTTTATTAATAGTATTAATAATTAATATAAAACTAATTCAATAAATTGATTTAACAAATTGATTTAATAGATTAATAATTGATCTTATAAATGAATCCGATAAATTAAATTGATTAAGTTATTGATAGGAATAATATTAGTAAAATCATTATTTAATGATTTATATATATAATGTATATGCAATAGAAATAATGTATATGAGTATCAATAAGTATCAATTTGAAAAGAAAAAGTCAAGTATTAAATGGTTAACAAATAAAGAATATTTATATATTAATATTACTAATAACTTTATTAATAACAATAACCATATAAGAAAACATTATATAAAAAAGCATTATTAGTTTAAACAATAAAAGCTTACAAATAAATATCTAAGCTTTTTAGCGATAAATTGTTTTGTTGTTTATTAGAATTATAAGTATAAATAATGATAATTTGAATAAAGTAGTTTAAAACCAAATTAATCATTATGGTTCAAAAAAACAAATATAAAGTTGTTTGTAAATTAATATATTATTTATATTATTACTATTAATATTAACTTTATTGAAGATATTAATAACGAATTTCTATATTCAAAATATTTTTATATCAATCAAATATACGATTTTATTTTTCGTATATCAAATAGATTTATTCAATTGAAATCTAGTATCGAAATTACAAGTATAAAATGTAATATATTATATTATAAATGGATTAAGCGAATCGAAAACGAATTACATCTTCAAATTACAATATACTTATTGGCCAACTATATTATACGTTTGATTATAATTGAAGCTATACGTAATTAGAAAGGCTATAATAATTAAAAAAGAGCTACATTATTTATTATTTTTAAAACGATTTGATGAAAGTAGTTTAAAGCATCATCGATTAATAACAAGAATGAAGAAGATAAAAAATATAGGTTTATAAACTTATATAATGTTAAAGCTATTACAAATATTTCAAGTTATTTACTTATTTCATTATCGCTTTTTAAATGCGCTCAAAAATTCAATTAAATATACTATTAATTTATTCAATTCAATTTATATAATTATTAATCATATTTAATATTATTTATTTCATATAAAACACTTTAATAATATATCAAAGCTCGAATTGTAATATTAATTTAGATTTGTTAATACGGGGTATAAGGCTACTAATATTAATAATAATAGTATTCATATATTATCAAAAGCTTTACTTTTAAAAGCTTTACTTTCATTTTCTTTTTATATTACATTATATTTCTTTTGTTTTCTTCCTTCAACTTTTAAATAATAATAATAATAACAACAACAATAACAATCTCTTTTTACTTTTTTTATATACAATTTACTATATATTCTTTTATATACCCTTATATATACTATTCTATATACTCTTTTATATACTATATATTCTTTTTTTTTCTTTTATTTTTTATATACTTTCTTTTTACTCTTTATATGCTTTTTTTTTACTCTTTATATATTTCCTTTACTATATTTTTTATTTTTTTTATATATACTCTTTATTCTCTTTTTATTTGCTGTCGATTAATATTAGTTTAATATTATCAATCCAATATTATCAAACCGATTATAAAATTAATTCAAGTAGGATTTATCCATATATAAAGTTGATTCAAATAAAGCTAATTCAAATAAAGATTAATAAATATGGTTTCGTTAATTAATACTAAATATATTCTTTCAAAAAAACGTATTAAATCGTTTGCGGAAATATTTTTATTTAGTAAAAAAGATATTACAAATATAAACAAATTATTAAAAGTTGTAATAAAATTTAAAGTTTTACAAAGCTTATTGAAGATGGCTTTATATTTGGGTTTAATTATTGCTAATATAATATCGGAATTCTTTGAATCAAATAAGTTTTATCTTTATTTTAAGGAATTGTATTAATAAATGATTTTACTTTGTATAATAAGCATTTCAAAAAATAAAGGACCAATTTTGAAATCCGTACAAAATACTATTATTTAAAGTAAAGTTTATAACAATACCAAATATTCTAATATTTATTTGAACAAAACTAATTAGAAGAATATTGATTATTATGCTTTTTGTTTATATAGATTATATTATATAAATTCTATTGCATATAATAGAATCTTTTTAAATAAATAGATAACGATTATCGAAAAAAAAGTTCGATTATAAATATATATAATAAAAGCTATAGTAGATATTAATTGTATTATTATATCCGCCAAAAAACGTTGTAGTGTAGATAACGATGTAAACATTGAAAAAGTATTATTTTTTAAACCAAAAATTAATATATTCGATAATGTTTTTAAAATTAAAATGAACAATTTGTATTTTACATTATGAAAAATATTAAAACTTAACCAAAATACATCATTAAATTTATTAAAAATAATGATATTTATTAAATCAATAAAAAATATTGTTTAATCTGCAAAGAATATTGTTAAATCGATTAATTAAATATTAGGATTTAGTTTTTCTTAAATATTAGGAAGTATAAAAGCAAAAGAATTGAATATATTTGAGATTACAAATAAGTTTGCTTATTTAAAAGCTATTAAGAATCTAAACAATCTTTTCGATTTTATAATACAATTTGATCAATATTTAACTATTCAAATTGTTCTTAAACACTTTAACGATAAATTAATATTGGAAAAGTTTGTATTTAATATTATTAAAAACATTGATATTAATGCAGAAGATATGAATATAAAAAATGCTTTATATAATCAGGAAATTGAAATATTAATAAATAAAAAAAACTTTTTTAACTTTATTACTTCGTTTTTAGAAACCATTAATAATATAGCCAAACTAAAAGTTTTACTTAACAATCCGAAATATTAATCTATAGATTATATTATCGATTATATATTTTTTGATTTCAATCCCGAATGTTTTTGCTTTTCAACAAATAAGCTTACTTTTCGATTCGAAAGTTAACAAATAATTAATATCCAACAAATTATATATGTATTATATAACCCGTTAATCAAAGTATACTTATTAACAAATACAATAAATTTAAATAAAACTTTAAAGATTATTGGGTTTTGGATTTGGATTAGTTATTATTTGTATTAACTTTATACAAATAAAATATTACTAATATTATTGCAAATATAAAATTAATATAAACAAAAACTTTCAAAATATAATTGTTTGTAAAAATAATACAATAATATAAAGCAATAAAACAAAGACTAAAAACCAATAGAAAAACAAAATAATAATGATCTATTTTTAAACTTTAATAAAAACCCATTCAAATTATCTAATAAATCTACAAAACCATTACCAATAATGTTAAAGATATTGATAATGTTGCTTAAATTGATCGAGCAATAAATATTAAAAATTAATTTAATTATTAAGGATTTTATAATGTTTATTTATTATAATAATGAATACCAATCTATAAATGGATATTATCGAAAAATCCAAAGAAAATTGATCCGTATATATAAGATTTTCAATAACGCAAAAAGAAACTTTTGTATAATAGTTATTATATCGATTATTATATTACATATACATTATAGCTTTTCAACTTTAAAATCATATAGAATAAGCAAATAATTCTATATTGCAATTTAAATTAATACAATAATAACAAAAAACGATCTGGATTAAGTTTATAACTTTAAAGGATTGTTTAAGTTTGTTACTATTAACGAAATTTATATTTTCAAAAATGCCGATATTATATTGTATAAAATTATAATATAATTAAAATTACGATTTATATTAATGGCAATAGTTATTATTTTTTTTAATTGTATTGAAGATTTCGTTGATTATATAAAGTTGATGAAGATAAATAATAATATATGGATAAATAGAAACTTTGCGAAATAAAGTATAGAATTTATAATAAATCTTTATAAGCTTTTTGATATATATTTTGTTATTGTTTTATAATTCATTATTAAAATAATTGAAAAATGGATAATAAACGACAAAAAGGATTTAAATATAATTGAAGTTTATTTGGCCAAAATATGATTCGAAATAATAATTAAGCGTATTTATATATTGTTTAATCTTTAATTTCTTCAATAAAAGATTGTTATATATATCGTTGGTTATTATATATATTGTATTATCTATATTTTCGATGAATAAAAAAGTTTATATTACAATGATTTTGTTATTGTATTCAATCGTAAATTGATGATAATTTTATTAACAAATAACATTATTTAAAATCGAAAGTATAGTAAATGTTTCATTTTATTTTCTATATGGATTGGATTTCATTATATTAAGCAATTATTCAAATTTGATAATATATTTGTATAAAAAAGTTTAATATACCTTTTTCATATTTTAATTAAACATTTTCGAATTACTATAATTATAAACGATAATCTTTTCGATTTTCTAGATAAAACTAATATTTTAGAGCAACTAGTAATAATTTGTTATAATTCCCCAAAATTATAAATATTATTGAAAATGATAATTGAATTAATTATTATATATAATAAGAAGATTATTATTTGATGTTTATTATTTGCTATTTAATTGCTTTTAAATATTATATTATAAACAATCAATATTATTATAGTATATTATACATTGAAATTAATTATAAACGAAAAAAACAAATTGATTGCCGATTTTTGCAATCCTTTAAATATTAAATATTTTATTAAAAGTTTTTATATTGGTTCAACTAAATACAATTTATAAGTATATTGTTATTATTCGATTATATTTGATACATTTTCTAATAGAAATAGCAAGAAACAAATATTAAATTATATTTGTTATATAAATGAAATTTTTAATATTGAAAACTTTGAGTTTTTTATTACTAATTCTTTTTAGAATTGATAAATTCAAACCAATTTAATAAAAGCTTTGTTTAAAACAATAGTTGAGATATCAATTAATATTCAATAGAATATTAATTACGAAGATAACAAACCGTTAATGATATAATGCGAAATTGCAATATAGTATTTATATAAAGAGCAATTGATCAAAAGCTCAAATAATCAATTGGAGAATTTGAACTTTATATTATTAATACTATTAGAATTTGTTTTTGCAATTTTGCAAATGTTTCGTAATGAAAATATAGTAATAAGCGGAAATAATTATAATATAAAGGAGATCGTTGATGTAAAGATATTAAATGATTTGGATAAGGCTGAGTCAAATGGTAATTCAAATAGTAACAATAACTTCGATGAAGAAAAGGAAAAAAATAAAGGTAAGGATAAAGATAAAGAAAAGAACAAGAACAAAAACAAAAAAAAAGATAAGGACAAAAATAAAAAAGAAAGTGAAGAAAAGAATAAAAATAAAGATAAAGAATTTGATGGATTTCACTAAAAGAAAACGTTATTTTCTTCTTTTCTTTTTTCTTTTACTTTTTCTCTTTTTACTTTTTTATTCTTTTCCTTTTGTTATTATTATTATAATTAAATAAATCGTTTTTTTTTGTTTTTTACATTTTTATATTATTATTATCACAAAACATATCTTTTTTTTATTTATTTATTACATTTCTATATTGTTATTACCGTTAAATACGTTTCTTTTTTATTTGTTTGTTTTATTCTTATATTATTATTATTGTAAAATATTTATATTTATTAAAAAAAAGAAACTTTCTTTTGTATTTATATATTAGTAATATATATAATACTAAACTACTATTATATTATATTCTTTTAGTTTATTTTCTTTTATTATTACTTTTTTTGTATATAATAGTATTTAATAATATTACAATTTTAAATCAATTTTATATAAATATTAATTATTAGTTTTAATATCGTTAAATATTAATAATTGTTCTTTCCTTTTACAATTAGTATCAATATTATTAATATTCTATATACTAATATCTTTATAACTTCGAAACGATATATATTCAACAATTGAAACAATAATATTATTATATTAATCAATATACTACGATGCAAAATTATAAATCGTTTATTTGTTTGGCAAATATTTATTATTAAACTTTTTGTTACTATTAATTATTCTTCTTTGTTTTTATATTCAAGATCCTTAATCCCTATTTTTATTTTATTTTCTATTTTAATATCTTTTTCAATACTACTATTTTTTCCAATACTACCATTATTCGATATTTATTATAATATAAAAGATAATGATGTATTTATGCAATTAAATATTGAATTAAGTTTATTTAAACAAAAAGTATCGAACAATGAAAATTCCGAAATCGATGATAAATATTATTATAAACTTTATGATCAAGTTAACTTTACTAATATATTTTTATTAATTCAACGAAATATACTAATATATTATTGCGATTATAGAATACGATGAATACGATAAACAATATAATAATAATACTTAGCGAAATATATAATTTCGATTTATTAATAAACAATAACGAAAACAACGAATTCGAATTCAAATTTGAATTCGAATTTAGAAATGAGATTTATAATCTATATACAACAATTAGTTCAATATTATTAAAATCGAATAAAGCTTTATTTAACTTTATTCTATTTAATCCAATATTATTTATCGATATAAATATTGAATCTGTATATAATCCTGGTAATAAAAATATATTATCTTTTTTCTATTTAGTTTTCGGGTTATAATGTGAATATACTTTAATGTTTAAAAAGGATTATAAATAATTACGAAAAGTTTGAATAATGGATTAATAAATAATTCAATAAACTAATAACAATAATAACGAAAATATTGATTTCAAATTGCTTTTATAATTGGATATTTTTAAATAAGCAATATAAAAAAAACTTCCAATATTATAATTAATAAGGAAATCTATTATTGTAATATTCGAAAAACAAACAATTTTATTTAATGGCGAGAAAGCTAATAAAAAGAAAACAAATTATATTTGCATTATATGAAAAACTTAGCATTATTAGTATAATTTAATTGATTTGATTATTAAAATATTAAACATTTCAAAACTAAAGAATAAAATGCATTTTGATATAGCATATTATATCGATAACTTAAAGAAATTTTGGGAATCTAAAGTTTAGGGCTTATTTGTTATATCTATTTCTAGAGATTTTGTATAAAGTACAAAAAGGGATATTATATTATTAGGGGATATTGTTAAATTATATCAATTAATATTAGGTTGAATTAAAAAACAAATAATTTTCATTAATTGAGAATATAGAAATTCAACTTTACAAAAAGTTATTATAAACCATATTTTATTAATTATATAATTAATAATAGTAATTAAGGATTTGAATATAAAGATTGAAAATATACGAATATTATATAAAGAGTTTTTACTTGTAGATAAGATATTGAAAATCGATTTAAGTATAATTCGATACCGGGTAGATATTAATATGCAATAGAATTATGATCTCGATATAGAAAAAGAAAATGATTTGGTTAATCCAAATAAGCAATATTTTATAAAACAAATAATTAATTTATAAACAAAAACAATAAAATCTATACGATTTATAACTTCAATTTGAGGAGATATCAAAATAGAATATTATGGTTAAGAAAATATTGAACAATTTACAAATATCAATGAAAAGCAAATATTATCATTTTCATTTACTTTATTTGTAAATAACTTCGAAATATATAAAAATATATATTGCATTTTGAAAGCGTTTTATATTACATTAATATGCTTTGATTACAAAGATAGAAAAATATTTAACAATTTATTTATTTAAATTTTGAACCTTTATAATATTAGTATGGAAAATATTATTAACAATCTAAAACTTGATATAAAAGCTTTAAATTAAAATATAATAATGAAAATTGAAAGATATAATATAAATATTAAAATGTATTTTATTGTTTTGATAGTAAATATATTATAAACAATAAATAACTTTGGATTTATAAAATATAATGTTAATCAAGGTTATTAAGTTTGTTTTATTACTAAAAAAGAAAAAATTAATTTGAATTATAATATTATAATAAATAATTGTTACTATTACAATATTATATATACTTGTTGAATAAAACTTAATATATAAACAAATAATAAATGCAAAAAGTATTTTTAAGAATTTGGTATATAAGAAAAAGCTTTTGCTATATCGAGATTTGCATTATATTTGAATTTGATATTAGAATATGATTATAATATATTGCATTCCAAATAATATAGGATTAATTAAATAGTATTAGTAAGATTATTGTATAACAATATATTAATAAAACCTAAAAGAATAATGTTTATCAAATGTTTATAAACGTTTGTTTTTTCATCAAATTGGTTGCGAATTCAAAATCTATTGTATTTATTTTTGTGGTTATTATTTAAAGCTAATAAAACATTGGTTTTAATACTTTTGATATTGCAATATTATGATTATTTAATTTAATATAAAGCTAGTTTTATATAAGTATTATTTGCAAATACTTAAGAATCTATATTTATAAAAATATTAATAAAATATTTTCAATATATAGCTTATATACTTTTGAAGCTTTGTAATTGTTTGAATAAACTTATTTTAAAAAAAAATAAGAAAATAATATTATATATATTGCAAATTATATATAAAATATTGATAAATATAATATTATCAATAAATAATCAAGCAATAAATAATCAAAATATTAATAATAGCAAAAATATACAATCAGATTTTCCAAATATAAATAATATAATTGATCAAGAAATCAATAATTAAACAAAGAATATTAATGATATTGCAGAATATAAAGAATTATCAATAAAAAATAATACAAAGATAATTATTTAAAATATTATATTAAAACAATAAAAAGCAAAATCATTAAACAAATAGGAAAAGTTATTAAATTTATTAAATGTATATATAAGTTTGCATTTATTGGATAATATATTAGAATATAAATATATTATAAATTATAATATATTTAGTAACGAATAAGATCATAAATATTTAATATTCAATATTCAATATCCATTATTATATAATAGCTAATTTGAATTTTAGGAAATAGAAAGTTTAGATTAATGCAATATCGCTTTTAAATTTTATAATATACTTTTTCGTTAAAGATATTGTATTATAATCGTTACGTTTTAGTTTTGTAGAAGTATAGGTATATAATTTCCTTGAATTTATTAAATCAATAAAGTTGATTAAAAATTATTGTTTTAAGTTTATTTATAGTTTTGTATTATCTATAAAAAGAAATTATAATCAAAATATTGAAAATAATAAAAAGTTAGCAATTATCAACAATAAATATTATAAGAATATATTTGCAAGTTTGAAAAGGTATAATGATTTAGTATAGAATATAATTAAATATAGTTTCCAACTTTTATCAAAGTTATTAAGATTATCTATATTATCGTTTAATCATTTATTTCGAATTAAACTTATTCAAAGTTTTAATAAAGATAAATAAAAGAATTGGATTTGATTATATATTATTATTAATAATCATTTAAATTATAATATAAAAAACATTATTTAATTTAATCAATGAAATAGAATACAATAATATCAACAAATTTCTTTTACTTTAAATAGAAAAAGAGTAATATATAATATCAACGATTTTTGTTGTATTCAAAATGATATATTGTATCAATTATATTAATTTATAATAATAAAATTTAATCAAAAACGATATTTGTTTATTATTGTAAATATTATTAATAATACAAATATATTTGATCTTTATTTTATATTATCAATTATAAAAATAGATTACAAACTATTAATATATAGTTTGTTTATATTTCATTATAATCGAAAGTATATTATTAAAGTTTTTATAAATAGCTTATAAAATAATAATAACGATAAGGATAATAGAATTTATTTATTTATTTATTTATTATATTTAACGTTTATGTAAGCTAGCTAGGCTCTTGATCTCCCGAAGGGTACTAAAGACGGGTGATACACTAATAGGTCGTAAACCCAAAAGCTCACCATTTAAATACATATTGTACAATATCGCTAAATTAAAATATTGAGACTGCTTCTTTTCGGCGATCTTTTATAATTCTAGTTTTGTTAAACAACTTTTTTTTGTTATTTGAAAAAGCGTTTTGTATTAAAAAGGTTAGCTTTTATTTGTTATATTTAAAAAGAATAAGTATCGAGTTATATAATAATTGTATTAATAAAGAATACTAAAAAAGCAATTATTACATTAAATTGTAACTTTTGTATCGTTATATAAAATATTATATTGCGTTTTATAGATTGCGTTTTAGATTAAACTTTGAGATAAAATAAAGGATAAAGAGGGGGGAAAAGAAATAAAGAAAAAATTGAATAAAGCGTTGCGTTAAATATTATCCAAAGTATTATTAAACTTTTGATTACAAAACATAAAGTATTATGTTATTGCAACAAAACGCTCGAACTTTTTTGAGAAAACGAAAAATTGTTGTATATAATTATATTCTTTCTAAGCGATCGCTGGTGAATAAGCAGATTTGAACGATTACAAATAGAATCTTTTAGTGAAGATTTTGCAAAAAACGAAATATTCAAAGATTTTAGCTTTATTGTATAAATAGTGGGTTTTTGTATTTTCGTGTTTAAAACGTTTGTAATAAGCTTCAAAATCGCTGTATTTAAATTGCAACATTAATAATCTATATAATATTAATTTAGCAAATCTAAACTTTGTAAACTTTTTAAACGTATAATCCAATTGTTATTTACAATATCCTTTCGCTAATATAAATTCGTTTTTGCGCTATTAATTGTTCGTTGCATTATGAATTAAGCTTTATATTATCGAATCTATCCCGTTAATTATTAATTGTACGATAAGCTTTGGATTTATTATATCGCTTTTTGTATTTGTATTTGCTAGCCTATTTGTTATTTCATTGCTAATAATCTTTTAGTGTTTAAAGGATTATTATATTTTAATTGTATATTAATCAATAAGTTTATAGCTTTTTAGAAACGCTTATTGTAAAGTATTCGAAGTATTCGCGTATTTATATTATATCATTAAAATATTATCAATATAAAGTTATCTTTGTATATTTATAATAATTAGCAACGTTAACACTTTTTATAGTTTTTTCAAAGCGTTTATCGCTTTTGTATCGAAAATATGCGAAAATATATTAATTGCATTTTTACTAATAGCAACGAAATCTTATCTTTAGTAAATCGCGTAATTATAGTTTATATACTTGTTTACATTATTGTACGATTTGAATTTATTAGAAAAAATAGTAATTGTATTAGAAAGTAAAGCGTTTTATTAATCAATAAAGCTTTTCGTTATTGTTTCTTTATCTATTCCTTTTGTAAAATCCGTTTTATATCCAAAGATATAATGTAAAAAAGAAAAGATTGAATAAAGCATTTTTGGAAGTAATTGATCCGTTGTTCGTAGCTTTGTATTACATTGTATATAATACTTTAATGCGTTTAAACGTATAATAAACAAATGATATATATTCAACCTTTTAAATCGAAAAGCTATATTAATACAAATATATTTTAAAGCTATTTTGCAAAGCGAAAAACTTGCGTTATGTAAACCAATCATTATAAGCGTAATCCTTCAAATTGGTAACATACTTTTTGTTACTATATTAATCATTTTGTTCGCTTTCGCTATATATAACTCTATATAAATATTTATTGTAATACTTTGTAAATAGTTATTATTCGCGTTTAATCTCGTTTATCCTGAGTATTACGCTTTTGCTCTATATAGTAACGAAAACAGAATATATATAATAATGACTTTTTGTAAAGAGATTACAAAGGGCTTATATTACATATTGATAAAGTGTTTGATATATAATATTATTTTCCATACTTTTTTTATTTGTTTTGCAATATGCTTTTTAAATATAAGTTTGTAATCAAATTATACTTTTAATTATCTTAATATTGATTGTTTTGTATCGTTTAATGCGTTTATTGTAGATTATATAGTTAATATAAAAGAAATAATAGCTTTTGAAGCGTATATATAATATTTATAAATGAAATATATCATTTCCAATTTTTCTGGTACAAAAGCAATTTTATTAACTTATTTTTATATTTTGATCTTTTGTATATTTTGTATAATCGTTATAATATTCTTTTTCAATATATTGTTTATTTTGTAAAACGCAATATTGTTTATATATTCGAAATAAAGAGTTTAGTTTTGGTTTAGGAGTTTTATTAAATAAAATATATAGAGTATTGGAAATAAAAGTAAACTTTAAAGGGTATTGTATTGTATTTGCGATTCGTTTATATATACATTCTTTAGCTTAATCATTATTTTGCGATCCTATAAAAACAATTGAACCAATTTCAAAAAAGCTATAGGTTAGCTTTGATTCTATATTCTTTTTAATAATCGTTAAAGTACTAGTAATACGTTGAATACGCTTTGAACGTTTATTGTAATTAACGTAATCTTTTGTTTTCTAGCAAAAGCGCATTTTATATTGTATACGAATGTTGTAATTAAATCTATAGCCGATCGTTTAGGCAAAGCTTTGCAATGTTAAAGGCTTAATGTATTATATATTAACAATATTCACGCTATCCGTTTCGCAATGGTTCGTTTTAAACCTTTACTTATACAGAATAATAAAGCTATTAAATATCAAAAGCGTATAAAGCTTTTATCTTTTTTGTTAACTTTAAATAATATTATTATTTCGATTAATCGCTAAACTTTAAAGAAGTAGCTTTTTTTGAGATAGCATTCGAAAAAATCGTATAAATATTCCTTAACGTTATTTTAACAAGTTTTCAAAAGTTTAATTATAATTTTATCAATTTCTAATGAAATATTTGAAACCTTAATAATATTCTGTTCCATTTCCTTAAAGGATATAATGATATTTTAAAGGAAAGTTAAAACATAATTTTCTAATATCGAATCCGCTTTTAAATCGTTAATAATATTATATTTATACAATACTTTGTTTAATAAAGCTTATACTTTCTCTTTTATACTTTCGATTAATTAGCCGTTAATTATAAACAACGGAGTTTTAAAGGAAAAGGCTGCTTTATATCAATCTACTATTTTATATAAGTTTATATTATCCGATACATTATTGATTATTTTTTTTTAATACTTTTTTTTCGCTTTATACATTGCAATAAGCATTCGTTTTCTATTTTCAAAAGTTTTATCAAAATGTTTATATAAGTTGTATACCGTTGCATTTTCGTTGATCCATTAAAGCGTTAATTATACTCGATTGTTTATCGATCGTTTTGCGATTTATATTGATTGTTGGAATAGATCAATAAACCATTCCGCAATTATTTCCAGTTTAATATCTATAATAATATTTTCGATTTTCGATAATTAATATACTTCGCTTTTTATTAAATTAACAAATATATATAAACCATTTTTAATGATTTTGTATTCAATACGTTTACTAAATGCTATACTTTGTTTTAGAATAATAATAACCTGTATATAATAATCCAATCCGCAATCTATATCCCGGCGTATTATCGTTTTTGCGAAAGATATATTGAAGAAAATAAAATCAATTATATGCTTTATATAATGGATAGATATCTTTATTTTATCAATAAAATCTATATCAATATCCTATAATCAATTAACAAATAAAGCTTTTTGAATAATCGATAATACTTTTGGTTTGTAAATATTATATTTTGTATTAAAATCCTTTTCGATTAATATATAATGTGTTAGGGTGATATTTGTTATATAATGTATTATTATTGTAGTATTAAGTTTACAATAAATATTAACTATATAATAACTATTTACTTCAAATTATATTATATTTTTACAATATTTATCGCATTATTATTGCGTTTGTATTGCGGCTTTTCGTTATATATATAATATAATTCTTAATCGTTTGGCTTCTTTTTCGATTATTCTTTTCGATTTCTACGAATTATAAAGGGTATAGCATTTGTATATCAAGTAATTCTATATCTTAATATTTAATAAACTTTAAGATTCTTGAATATAAATTATATTCGCTTTGTTTTTGTAAACGAATTAAAGTAGAATATTATATACTTTCGTTTCTTTTTTTATGTTTATTTATATTATTGTTATATATAAAATCAAGTTATCTTTATAATCTTTGCTATTATATTAATTTAAGCTTTTATTTATTAATGAGATCGATAGTTTTAATCAATTGTATAATTATCGCAATCTTATTATCGTTAATATCCATTGCATCTTTAATATAAACTTTACATATATTGTTTTGTAACAAAAACTTTAGATTTATTTGATTTAAAATTGTTTTAAAATGTTTCGATGTTTTATTTTGCGATATTGTTATATTTATTATATATTTAACGTTATTGTTTGCTTTCCTCGAAATCGTTAATATTTGGATTTCGATATGGATAAACGTTGAGGTTTAAACAACATTTAATTGTATAAAGCTTTGTATACTTTGAAATATTTAAAAATTTTAAATCTTTGTTTAAAATATATATACTATTTGTATAATGTATATAATTATCTTTGAAACATACGTTTTTTGAATTGCTTGATTGTTTTTATAGATTAGTTTTATTTAAGTTTTAATCAAATTGCATTATAGTTTATCTTTAACTATATTACAAAGTGTCAATAAATAGCTTTTATATTTTATTGAAAACGGATTATAATATTCGTTATATTTTGCAAACGTCGGGCATAGTTTATACATCAATTTTTGATATTTAGTTTTTGCGATATTAGAATTATTGTATTGTATAAATCTTATATAATAATAAATATTGCAATAAATTTGGCAATCTTGTTTGTAAAGCTTTATTTGGTTGCGGAGGGGTAAAAGAGTAAAGAAGAAAGTACTAATTTCAAATAAACGAAAGAGAATAATCGAAGTAATAAAACTAATTATTTAAACGTTTTTTATATTGTTTTCAAAACTTTTGAAGTATTTAACCAAAGTAATACCGGTTTAAATTCGGGCTTTTCTTTTTATTATCTTTTCGATAATTTTGATCTGTTTATTAATCGCATTAAACAAAATGTTTAATACCAAATGTATATAATAGTTATACTATATTTTTGGGAAATCGAAGCATATAATTTCAATAATTTCGCAAATCTTTGATTTGTAAATATCCTTTATTAAAGTATCTTTTATCTTTAGGGATTTAAGATATAATACTTAATCCGATTTGTATTCTATTATTTTCGGAATATCTTTGTTTTTAATACCCAAAATAGTTTTAATTAAATTCTTTCGAATTAGAAAAAGGCTATTGCAATATAGATTTGCGAAAAAGATATATTTAGCAAAAATGCATTTATTCATTTTTGTTGCTTTAACAATGTTTTTCTTTGCAAAGTTTGCTTTAAAGGCTTTGTTTTAAAGGGTGATTAATAATTTGCTAGTTTTAAAGGTTTTTACGATTTTTGTTTATATTATAAGCATTTCGATTGTTATTATACTTTTTTATGCTTTAAAGATTTTTGAGTTTATGATTATATTTACTACAAAAGCGTTTGCAATATATATTAGAATTGTTTTTTGGATAAATATAATAATATGCATTTTTTTTTTAGTAAAGGTTTTAATGATCTTTTTTAAAAAGTTAACGAATGTAATTATATATTTGCAACAAATTGTTATTTATTGTTTGGTTTTTTGTAAAAACTTATTAACTTTTTAAAAGACTATTAATTATTAAAGCTTTTTTGATACAATAAAGAGAAGCAATATATTTTTAATTTTTTCTTTAATTCGATTTTGAAAAAGGGTAAGCGAAAAAGAATTTTGTTATTGTATATAATTGTTATTGATTATCCGCGATCTTTTTGTTGGTATAGTAAAGCTTGTTTCCGCTATAATGGCTTGAAAGGGCGTTTTGTATCTTTTTCGTATATGTATCTTATGCTATACGGCGCTGTATCGTGATATATCGTCGTCGTGTATGTTGTTGAAGATGATGTATAATTACAAATATTGTACAAACAATACATGTTTGAATGAGGGGTGAGGATAATAGAAAGAATAATGGAGTAAACGATAGCGATAGCGATAACAATAACAATAACGAAAACAAGGGCGATGGTTATAAAAGCAACAACGATAAGGGCGATGGTTATGAAAGCGATGATTATGGAAGCGATGATTACAAAGGCAATGATTACGGGAACAATAGTTACGAAAGTGATGATTACAAAAGCGATGATTACGGAAACGATGATCACAAAAGCGATGATTACAAATTTGTAAAGAATAAAACAAATTTATTACAATTATAATTGCAATTACAAAAGTAAATACAAGATTGGAAATATAATACAAAATATTTTATTTATATAAAAGTATATTAATTAGATTATGTATAATTATTAATATTATTATTTATAATATTCGAAGTTTTAATAATACTATTAGTATATTAGTATTTAATAATTAATATTAGCTTGAAATAATAATGAAATAGTTTGAAATTATTTGAAGGTATATAAAATAATTTTGAATAATCTTGAAATAGTTTTGGTTTTTCAAACGTTTTCAACCTTTAAAATGATTAAAAAGTTATTGTATCAAAATAATAATGATACTATCTTTATATAAGCTTAAAATCGCTTAAAAGTAGATTAAATCAATTTGATTTCAATTGAAATAAAATAAGATATTTTAAAATGTCTCGAGATATCTTAAAATGAAATAAAACATTTTAATCAAATAGAAAATCAATTCAAGATAATATCAAATTGATCTTTAAAGAATTTATAAACTATTTGCAATATACAATTCAATCTTAAGTTATCTTAAACAATTATAGTTACGCAATAAAGTATCGATTGCAAATTGCTTTTATAATTGAATATTTTGAAATAAATAATACAAAAAAAACTTCCAATATTACGATTGATAAAAAAGCTTATTATTGTAATATTCAAAAAACAAACAATTTTATTTAATAACGAAAAAGCTAATAAAAAAAAACGAATCGCATTTGTATTATACAAAAGATTTGATATTATTGTTATAATTCAATTGATTTGATTATTAAGATATTAAACGTTTTAAAACTAAAAAATAAAATATATTTTGGTATAATATATTATATTAATAAACCAAAGAAATTCTGGAAATCTAAAGTTTAAAGTTTATTTACTATATTTACTTTTAAAGATTTTGTACAAAGTACAAAAAAGAATATTATATTATTAAAGAATATTATTAGATTTTATTAATTAATATTAAATTAAATTAAAGAACGGATAATTTTTATTAATCGAGAATATAGAAATTCAACTTTATAGAAAGTTGCTATAAACAATATTTTATTAATTATATAACTAATAATAACAATTAAAGATTTGGATATAAAGATCGAAAATATACGAATATTATATAAAAAGTTTTTATTTATAGATAAGATATTAAAAATCGATTTAAATATAATTCGATATTAAATAAACATTAATATATAATAGAATTATAATTTTAATATAAAAAAAAAATGATTTGATTAATCCAAATAAATAATACTTTATAAAGTAAATAATTAATTTATAAACAAAAACAATAAAATCTATAAGATTTATAGTTTCAATTCAAAAAGATATTGAAATGGAATATTACAATCGATAAAATATTAAAGAATCTATAAATACTAATGAAAAACAAATATTATTATTTTTATTCATTTTATTTATAAATAACTTCGAAATATATAGAAATATATATTATATTTTGAAAACGTTTTATATTATACTAATATATTTCAATTACAAAGATAAAAAAATATTTAACAATTTGTTTATTTGAACTTTAAGCTTTTATAGTATTAATATAAAAAATGTTATTAGCAATCTGGAGTTTGGTATAAAAGTTTTAAATCAAAATATAATAATGAAGATTGAAGAATATAATATAAATATTAAAGCGTATCTTATCGTTTTAACAATAGATATATTATAAGCAACGAATAATTCTGGATTTATAAAATATAATATTAATCGAGGTTATTGAACTTGTTTTATTACCAAAAAAGAAAAAGCTAATTTGAATTACGATATTATAGTAAATAGTTGTTATTATTACAATACTATATATACTTATTCGATAAAGCTTAATATATAAACGAATAATAAACGCAAAAACTATTTTCAAGAATTTAATATACAAAAAAAAGCCTTTATTATATCGAGATTTATATTATATTTAGATTTGATATTGAGATATAGTTATAATATATTGCATTGGGAATAGTATAGGATTAGCCAAATATTAATAAAATTATTATATAATAATATATTAATAAAATCTAAAAGGATAATGTTTATTAAATGTTTATAAACGTTCGTTTTTCTATCAAATTAATTGTAGATTTAAAATCCATTGTATTTATTTTCGTAGTTATTATTTGAAATTGATAAAGTATTAGTTTGAATATCTTTAATATTACAATATTGCAATTATTTAATTTGGTACAAAGTAAGTTTTATACAAACGTTATCTACAAATACTTAAGAATTTATATTTATAAAAACATTAATAAAATGTTTTTAATATATAGTTTAAAATCAGTGTTTGATAGGACGGACAGTAGCTATAGGCATCTCGGAGATCTTCCGGGGGATGAGAGGTTGTTTTGTAGAAGCTTTTTCTACTTTTTCCTTACAAAACATCTATTATTGTATAT
>NGKF01000034.1:220208-231595 GCA_002162555.1 Monilinia aucupariae | reverse complement strand
AGCGTAGCTATAGCTATAGATAGATCAAATCGATTATGAATTACTACTACTACTATATAGTTTAAATGTTTGTAAAGTTTTGTAATCGTTTGAATAAATTTATTTCAAAAAAAAAAGGAAAATGATATTATATGTATTACAAATTACATATAAAACATTAATAAACGCAATATTATTAATAAATGATTAAACAACAAATAATCAAAATATTAATAATAGCGAAGATATATAATTAGATTTTCCAAGTATAAACAATATTGTTGTAATCACGTGTAGCGCTATACCTAGTTAGGTGTCTCCACCTCATATACTCAATAGAACACATATACCACTTCTAGCATATTAAATAATATACATTCTACTATTACAATAAATTATAATTCCGTATTGTATATTCACTAAAGCAATTTAATTATTATCTTATTAATTAAAACGATAATATATATCTTTTCCGAAGAAAACGATTGTTTTTCCATCCATTTCCGCCGGAAAAATAACATTTTCATCATTTTCATCATCAAAATTTTCATTAAAAACCTCATTTTTATTAATATCTTTTCAACGTTATTATATTAAATATTGTTACAATTAAATAAAGTCTTATCATTGTTTTTACAAAAAATAATTATACAGATTATTACAACTTTTGCTTAATAGCGTTTGCAAATGCGAATTGCTACAATATCGTATCTAACAAAGAAAAATAATTTGTTTTCGAGTTTTCAAAGGAGTTTGTAATAAATGGATTTGCTATAAAAGATTGTTAAAGGATTATAAATATAATATTGCAAAGGATAATTGTTTTGAAGGCAAAATTTAAAGAGATATTAATTTTTTTTATAAAAAGAAGAAATATCGCTATAATTATTATAGCTTTAAAATTTACAATTTTTTATTATAATATAATAAAAAAAAGCTTTATTAATATAAATCCTATTAACGTTTAGAAAACATTATCGGTTTACAATTGAACTTTTAACATTATTTATATATCAAATATAATGAAATTGTTTTTGAAAAAAGAGTTTAATTATAAAAACGAAACTATTCGGATCTTTTTTATAAAATTAAGATTATATCAATAAACATTTGCTAATGCAAAAAAGCTAATAACAAATAAAATAGTAAAGAATATATTTTTGGTATGTATATCAATGTATAATATATAAATAGCGATTTTTATTTACATTAATATACTTGAGAAAATATTAGAAAAAGTTATAACACTTTTTCAAATAATGGAAAAGTTAGTTAAAACTATTGCATTTATTATAGAATCTTTAAATAAAGGAAAACGGAATAATTTCAATAAAAGAAATAATTGTAAAAGTGATTGTAAAAGAAAATCAAGAGAATTATATAATCGAAATGAGTTATTTCGAGTTGGAAAGATTTAATATTATAATTGTAAAAAATATGAATATTTCAAGAAAAAATATCGCGTATTCAAAAAAGATAAAAAACATGCTTATAAAGCTTTTGCAAATAGCGAAGATTCTAACTTTAAAAAGGTAAAAGCAAATATAGTATTAAATAATAATTATACTTTTTTTATTATTTTAATATCTTTTTTTAAACAAATAATAACGATTTAAAGTAAATGTTCGATTTAAAAGTTTCCCATTATTTTACTAACTAATTTAAAGCTTTGAATAATGTTACAAAATGATCTATACTACAAAAAGTTCGAATTGCGAATAAATCATTTATTTTAAATATAATATATGGAAATATACAAATTAGCAAACTTATACTTTTTGATATATAGTATATAAAAAAATTTGGGATAATATAATTAATTTCTATTAATCTTCTCATCAAAAATAAATGCAAAATAATTTTCGAAAAAGAATTAATGTTTTGTTAAAAGTTTGATCAATTAAAATTTGTAGCAAAAAAAGCATTTGATTGCTATATTATACAAGATTTTGTATTACAATTTGCTAATTTTATATTTGAAAAGCTTATTACTATAGATAATATTGATCTTTACAAATCTATATTTAATCTAGTATATTGTCGATTTGGTTATTTTAATTATAATCAATTTTGAAAACTCTCAAAAGCGTATACAAACTTAAAATTATTAAGAAAACGAAAGTCGACAGAAAAATCAATGTGTTTACTTTACTTAATAAGAAAAATAAAAGAGCATTTCAATAAATATATAGCTATTAAAACACTTATAATTTTATATTATTTTTATTATAATTTTTTTGAAATTCAAAAGATATCCTCTTTAAGCAACAAATACTTTATAATAATTATGAATAATATTATAAAGCTTATATGAATCAAATATATTTTTAATAAATCCGTGGCTATAATTGTACCAATACTTTTGGTTTTGTTCAAATTAATTAAAATAAAGTTTAATAGCAAAATCGTTATAATACATATCGACAATAACAAAAAAAAGTTTGGAATCGCTTTTCAAATAGAGATTTCGAAGAAAAGCATACAATTTAAACCCTTTTTTTTAGGAAAATATACTATAAACAATGTTATTAAAAAAAAATATAGAATATAAATACTATATTAAGAAATCTTTTAGTAAAATCAAAAATGCTTTCGATTCAATAGGAAATTACTATATTATACGCTATTTATTTGAAGAATTGATTTTTTATAAAAACATTGCTTTTTAAAAAAACTAGAACGTTTTCGAAAACTATAACGCTTTTTAAAGTTTATAACAATCATTAATCAAATTTACGAAAATTAAGAATATTCGGATATACAATATTTGCTTGCAATTCTTAATAATCAAGACAAACTACAAAAAAGTTTAAATTAAAAGTATTAAAAAAAGAATATTTCTTCGTTAATATAAAAAAAAGCCAAATTTATAAATTTCTTAATCTCTTTATCCTAAAAACAATAAAAACGATAGATATTGATTTTGATAAATATAGATTTTTATTAAAAAACAATTTAAATATATTAAATCATAAAAAGACTTTAACAAAATCAAGAAAAAAAACAAATCAAATAAAAAATCAATTTACAAAAAGTTAATAAAATCAAAAAAGAATTTGCGTTAATACAAAATAAACAAAAGTTTTTATAAACTTAAATATTGATATAAAACGATCAAAAGCTTTTATAAGTTTAAATATTAAATCAAAATAATTAAAAGTTTTTATAAGCTTAAACTATAATAACAAAAAATCAAGCTTTTTTATAAATTCAAATAAAAATGATTTTATATAAAATCTTTGTTTAAAAAAGACTTTTTTTACAATAACTACGATTTATGATTTACAAATATAAATTAGAATCAAAAAAGTTGTAAAAAACAAAAAGAAAGTATAACAAGAATTTGATATAGTATATCTATATATAAATGCTAATATTAAAGTTATCGATTTAAAGAACGCTTTAGATTCGAACTTTGAAATATAAATAAAAACAATCAAAACAAAGTTGATTAATTTGAAAAACAATAATATTTTTAAAATGATTAATAACACTCTTCTAAAAAGAAAAAGACTTTTGAAATCCAAATGGGTTCTATAGAATAAGCTTAATCAAAATAGCAAATTAGAAAAAAAAAGCTAAATTAGTAATTAAAGGATTTTTACAAAAATATAGAATCGATTTTATAGAAATATTTGCAAGAGTTGTAAAATACTTTATATTACAAACTTTTTTAATCAAAGCAACAAAAAAGAACCTAGAAATTGATAATATGAACATTGATATAACGTTTTTGAATAAAGAATTAACCAATATTGAAATCCTGATGAAAATCTTATGATTCTTTGAAAAAATATTTGCTTTAAACCCTATTAACAACTATTTTAAACTTAAAAAATTATTTTACAAATTGAAACAAACTTCGAAAATATAATGACAAACAATTAAATTGTTTTTTAAAAGTATAGATTTATAAACTTTAATAGTAAATCCCAATTTGTTTATTAGAAAAAAAATATATATTCTACTTTATATAAATGATTTGCTAATATTGGGATTACAATCCGCGATCAATATAATCAAAAAGATTATAAATCAAAAATGAAAATGTAAAGATTTTGAATCGATATAAATCTTTTTGGAAATCTAAATTGAACGGAACAAAGTTTAGAGATTTTTCAAAATACATTAAAGAATATATATCAAAAAGCTTTTGGAATAGTTCAAAATCTATAATTCAACATTTCGGAATTTTTCTTTTGTTAATATTATATTAAAACTAATTACAATAGTAGAATTGTTTAATAAAAACAATAAAGCTTTATATTTACAAATTATTGAATTAAGAATTTATTTGATAAACAGAATAAAAAACAATCTTGCATTCCCAATTGATTAATTTGCAAAAGTAATATATACTCCTAGAAAAAAGCATTTAATCCTTGTAAATTACTTTTTAAAATTCTTTAATAGTATAATTAATATTAGTACAATTTATTCGAATTGATTATAGCTTTTGCTACGTTTTTACGATATTTTTACAAATGTTATATAGAGCTTAAAAACGAATCGAAAATCGATATAAAGAGTAATTGTTATTTGATATAAAAGCGCAATAATATAGTTTTTAAATAAACAAAAATCTATAGCATTTTGTACAATAAAAGCTAAGATTATAGTTGCAAATAAGAATGCAAAAAAGATTATATAGTTCGAAAAGCTAATTGTCGATTTAAAAAAATGAACTTTTTCAAAACTATTTATATTTACGTTATATTGCAACAATAAAAACGGTATTAATTAAATATAAAAGAATAAGTTCTATAGCAAAATTAAGTATATTAGTATACAATAGCATTTTATATAAGAAAATATAATCGAAAACAAAAGACTACAAATGGTATAGATTCTTGGTTTTGAACAAAAAGTTGATATTTTGATAAAACAATTGATTTACCCTGGATTTTTGATTTATAGCAAAGAGTTTAGTTTTGATTTTGAAAAATATTAAAGAAGTTTTTATATCGCGATACAATATAGCTATAAAATATTGAACTTTTAAAAGGAAATGTAAATATTGTGATAATAATAAATCGTTATCGCGAAAATTAATAAAACTTTAAGACATATATACAACATTAGAAAATCGAAAGTAATAAAAAAAAAATTGTTTCTACAAAGTGTTCAATTATATAAATTTTTGGGTTTGGAATGAATCAATCAAAATGCGTTTTGGGCTTATATAAAAGTTTGGGAAATACAAAATTATTAACATCAAAAAGCATTTCAAAAAACCTTTAAAAACGCTTTTTAAAAGGCCTTTTTTTTTATATGATTTTGATGATCGAATTCGATCATAAAGAGATTGTTATAATCACATATAGCGCTATACCTAATTAGATGTTTCCATCTCATATATTCAATAGAATACATATGCCACTTCTAGTATATTAAACAATATACACTCTACCACTACAATAAATATAAATCAAAAAATCAACAATCAAATAAATCATAATAATATTTCGAAGGAATTATTAATAAAAGGTAATACAAAGATAATTGCTTAAAATATTATATCAAAGCGATAAAAAGCAAAAGTATTAAACAAATGGAAAAAGTTATTAAGTTTATTAAATGTTTATATAAGCTTGCATTTATCAAACAATATATCAAAGTATAAATATATTATAAATTGCAATATATTTAGCGGCGAATAAAGCTATAGATATTCAATATCTAATATCGATTCATTATTATACAATAGTTAATTTGAACTTTAGGAAATGGAAAGTTTGAATTGATACAATATCGCTTTCAAATTTTATAGTATATTTTTTCGTTAAAAACGTTATATTACAATTGTTGCGTTTTGGTTTTGTAAAAGTATAAGTATATGATTTCCCCGAATTTATTGAACTAATAAAATTGATTAAAAATTATTGCTTTAAGCTTATTTATAGCTTTATATTATTTACAAAAAGAAATCATAATTAAAATATTGAAAATAATAAAGAGTTAACAATTGTCGATAATAAATATTATAAAAATATATTTGCAAGTTTGAAAAAGTATAATGATTTAATATAACATATGATTAAATATAATTTCCAATTTTCATTAAAATTATTAAGATTATCTATATTACTATCTAATCATTCATTTCGGATCAAACTTATTTAAAACTTTAATAAAAATAAATAAAAAAATTGGATTTGATTATATATTATTATTAATAATCATTTAGATTATAATATAAAAAACATTATTCAATTTAATCAACAAAATAGAATATAATAGTATCAACAAGTTTCTTTTACTTCAAATAAAAAACAAATAATATACAATATCAATAATTTTTATCGCATTCGAAATAATATATTATATCAATTATATCAATTTGCGATAATAAAATTTAATCAAAAACGATATTTGTTTTTTATTATAAATATCATTAATAATACAAATATACTCGATCTTTATTTTATATTACCGATTATAAAAATGAATTACAAATTATTAATATATGGTTTATTTATACTTTATTATAATCGAAAATATGTTATTAAAGTTTCTATGAATAATCCATAGAATAATAATGGCGATAAGAATAATAGCGATAAAAACAATAACAAAAATAACAACGATAATGATAATGATAATATAAACAAAGGTAATTTATATAATAAAGAAAATGATTACAAAGAAAATGGTTATAGAGAAAATGATTATAAAGAAGATGATCACGGGGAAAATGGTTACAAAAAAAATGATTACGGAGATGATTATAAAAAAGATACTAGTAATGAATTATAAAATAATAACAAAATGTATATCGAAAAGCTTATACGGATTTATCATAAAATTTATATTTTATTTTGCAAAGTTCCTAATGGTTTATATATTATCGTTTGTTTTCATCAATTTTATATATCCCGCAAAATCCTTAATACAATTAGAAAAAACAATAATTATTATTATTAATATAAATCATAGTTTTAACCATATAATAGTTTTATACAATATAATATTGATATTCTTTAGAATATAAGTTTTATCAATAATTACGAATTTAAACAATTCCTTAAAATTATAAACTTATTCTAAATCGTTTATATTCAATACTATATTAGCTTAAATCGTTATATAGAATTATTTATTTATTTAAAAATTTCTTAAAATCGAAGAATTATAATGCGTATATAATATAATAACCAATATAATAATTATTATACAAAAGTTTCTTTCAACTTTATTGAAAATTTTATATAATCGAATTAATTTTCTTTATATTTTTTTATAATATTCATTTATAGATTAATACTTATCGCTATAGTATATAAAAATAATAAAATTCTTTATAATAGAATTAATCTTTAATACTTATTGTTTAATTAATTTAAGTAATATAATTAATGTTTTTAATATTATTAAAAACAGATTGTTTGGTTTTTTAAATATATTAATTGGATTTTTATTAAAATCCAAAAATAAATCTTTATTATTTTTTTCTTTTATTAATTTCTAGTTTTTATATTATTGTTTCAATATATTGTATTATTGAATTAAATAATTATATTTTGTAAACTTTTAATTTTGTTGATTTTGTATTTATAATTATATTAGTATTTTATTAATATAAAGTTAATACAAAGAACAATTAATTTAAATCCAGAATTTAATTATTTTTAAGATTTTCCCTAAATCAATTACATTTGTTAATAGATATATTTTAATTAAAAGATTGTATAATATATATATGATTCATTGGATTTCGATAATTTGCTAGTTTTTAAATCTAAATGTAAATTTGTTAGTTAAAACGCAAAAATATTCTAAATTGAAATCGAAAAAAGCATAATCTATAATATAATTTATAAACTGATATTTAAGATTCTTAAATAAAGTCTTTAGTTTAATTATATTATTAATAATTTCTAAAAATGAAATAGTAAAGTTAAAGAAATCTTTTTATTTATTAGAATTTCTATTTCTTAATTGCATAAAGCATTTTCTATATTTATATCTTTTACATCTATATCGATATTTTTAATAATATTAAATGCAAGTTTTTTTAATATTAACTTATTATTAAAATATTTAAAGATAACTTGAATAATCAAATATTGCTCGAATTATATTATAAGATTAAAAAAATTATCTGGATTTTTAATAGTTTTTAAACAAACGAATTTATTTATAAATTCAAATATATTCGATATTTTTGGTTCTATATCAATATTTTCTAATATTTAAGAAATATTGAATCCTAAAGTTTGATCAAAGTATTTTACGATATTTTTTGTAAATTGAATAATATTTTTTGCAGATTTAGTAAATATTATTATTTCTAACGAATTTAACGAAATATTTTGATTAAGTTTTGATGCTTTTTATAATGTAAAATATAGATTGTTTATTTCAATTTTAAAAGCATTATTAAATATATTAATCTTTAATTTAAAAAATAATATTTCTTCGATATTTGCATTATTGTTTATATTGCAACGTTTTTTGGCCGATATAATAATATAATTAATGTTTGTTATAACTTTTATTATATATATTCATAAGCGAACTTTCTTTTTTATAATTGTTATTTATTTATTAAAAAAAATTCTATTATATATAATATAATCTATATAAACAAAGAGTATAATAATCAATATTTTTTTAATCAAATTTGTTCAAATAAAATTTGGAATATTTTATATTATTATAAACTTCATTTTATATAATAGCATTTTATACAGATTTAAAGGTTGGTTTTTTGCTTTTTAATATATTTGATATACAAAGTAAAATTATTTATTAATATAGCTTTTTAAAGTAAAAATAGAACTTTTTTAATTTAAAGAATTTCAATATTGTATCGATAATAATTAAATCCAAATATAAAATTATTTTTGTTAAACTTTATAAAGCTTTGAATTTTATTATAATTTTGAATAATTTGTTAATATTTGTAGTATTTTTTTTACTAAATAAAAATATTTTTATAAATAATTTAATATATTTTTCTAAAAGATTATATTTAATATTAATCAATAAAACTATATTTATTATTAATTTATAATTGAATTAATTTTGTTTAAATTAATCTTATTTGTAAATAGATTTTATTTAAATAAGCTTTATATTTAGTTTAATAGTGTTAAGTTAATATAGATCAATAACGAATGATAAGGAAGTAAAGAGATAACAAATAATAAAGAAATAAAGAAGAGAATGGAAAAAATAGAGAAAGTATTTAAAAAGAGTATATAGTATATAAAAAAAGTAAAAAAGAATATATAGTATATAAAAAGAATATATAATATGTAAAAGAGAGTATATAGTATATAAAAAAGAGTATATAGTATATAAAAAAAAGTATATAAAAAGTATATAAAAAGTAAAGAGAGTAGAAAAAAGTATATAAAGAATAAAAAGAGTAAGAAAAGGTTATTATTGTTAAAAAGTTAAAGAAAGAAAACGAAAGAAATAATATATTACTAATAATATAATGTAATATAAAAAGAAATTAAAAGTGAAGCTTTTGAAAATGAAGCTTTTAATAATATATAAATACTATTAATAGTTTTATACTTTATATTAATAAATCTAAATTAATATTAAAATTCAAGCTTTGATATATTATTAAAATGTTTTATATAAAATAAACAATATTGAATATAATTAATTATTATATAAATTAAATTGAATTAAATAAATTAATAGTATTATAAATTTAATTTAATTTTCGAGTATATTTAAGAAAAAATAATGAAATAAATAGATAAATATTGATAATAGCTTTAATATTATATAAGTTTATAAACTTATATTTTTTATTATTTTTATCTTTATTATTAATCGATAATGCTTTAAGTTATTTTTATCAAATTATTTTAAAGATAATAAATAATATAGTTTTTCTTTAATTATTATAGTTTTTTTAATTGTATATAATTTCTATTATAATTAAATGTACAATATAATTAACCAATAAGTATATTGCAATTTGAAGATATAACTTATTTTCGATTTGTTTAATCCAATTACAATATAATATATTACATTCTATACTTGTAATCTCGATATCAAATTTCAATTGAATAAATCCATTTGGTATACGAAAAATAAAGTTGTATATTTAATCAATATAAAGATATTCCGAATATGGAAATTCGTTATCAATGTTTTCAATAAAGTTAATATAATAATATTAATAATAGTATTAATAATAATAATATAAATAATATATTAACTTATAAACAATTTTATATTTGCTTTTTTAAGCTATAATAATTAATTTGATTTCAAATTGCTTTATTTAAACTATTATTATTTATATTTATAATCCTAATGAATAATAAAACAATTTATTATTAAAAGTTTAAATATTTGCTTTTTAATTTTTATTGTTTATATTAATAATATCTTTTTATATGGTTATTGTTATTAATGAAGCTATTATTAAAGCTATTAATAATATTAATATATAAATATTCTTTTTTTATTATAAATATATTAATCATTTAATTCTTTTCTTTTTTTTTCGAATTAATACTTATATACATTATTTCTATTGTATATACATTGTATATATAAATCGTTAAATAATGATCCTATTGATATTATTACTATTAGTAATCTAATTTATTTAATTTATTGGATTTATTTATAAAATTAATTATTAATTTATTAGATTAACTTATTAAATCAATCCATTGAATTAGCTTTATACTAATTATTAATACTATTAATAAAAGTTAATTATAAATAAATAAATATATAAAAATCGAATTTTAAATATATATAATTTTGAGTTATTATTATTATTATTTTCTTTACTATACTAATATAGAAAACTTTTTAAACTTTCTAGATTTGTTTTAATTAATTAATATTAATAATTTGTAGATTAATTTTATAATAATATCTTTACAAATATTAAAACAAAAATATATTAAATTTGTTACAAAATATTTATAAATAAAAGATTTCTATTAGATTATTAATAATCCAAAACCTAAATCAACAAATAATATTACAAAATCTAATAGTAATATAAATCTATTGCAAAACGATATAAACGATTTAAATAAAAAAAAGAAAAATATATTATTAAAAGATTTTAATACATATGAAAATAGCGAAAAAGCGTTGAACAAAGATAGTTTATTATTAAAATAATTTAAAATATAATGAATACTATCTTTGGTATTGTACATTTTAATTAAAGCGAATATAAAGCAATAATATACTCGGGTAAATGATAAGTGATGCACCACCAAAATTGAAGTTATAATAACTTTTTCAAAAATGGATATAATTTAATAAGATTTTGATATATTATTCTTTTAATAATATACTATTAATATATTAATTCTTGTGTTATAAAAGTTAAAATTGAAAAAGTAATATTGAATCGAATTTCAAAATTCTAAGATATTTCGAGTTTTTCAACGTTTTTATATAATATA